>NWSH02000081.1:9851790-9866662 GCA_002382865.2 Heliothis virescens
CATTGCTTAGTGTTATGACCGACCGAATCTCGCAGTTTTGTATTAGCTACAAGCTTTTCTTACATTATGACAATACGCAAAACAGTAAATATAAAAAAAAAAGATTATTTATTTTGATAAAATGAACATTTGATAAATTTAATGATAAAAAATCAAAGAAATTGCTACATAAGATGGTAAATAATGAAAAACAAGCAGATCTGTAGGTACATGCTTTGCCTGTAAAAGACGTACAAAAAAGTATATAAAGTTAAAACGAAACGTCATAAGTATTAATTCATTCAGATTATAAAACAATTTTGCAATAAGGGATTCTTTGAATAAGTAAGTTCGCGATATGAACGAAACCGGGGGTATTACGNATGAAAAACAAGCAGATCTGTAGGTACATGCTTTGCCTGTAAAAGACGTACAAAAAAGTATATAAAGTTAAAACGAAACGTCATAAGTATTAATTCATTCAGATTATAAAACAATTTTGCAATAAGGGATTCTTTGAATAAGTAAGTTCGCGATATGAACGAAACCGGGGGTATTACGTAGTATCAGCTAAACGCCAATATTAAACATAACCAAGAGCATGCGTAGAGTGTTTTATCATGAAAGTTATGGCGTTATACACGTCAAATATCAAGCAATAAAGTTTATGTGGCGGCCATTTTAATTAATTAATGTGTCTCGCTGGCGTTAGTGTAATGGGCTATGGGGAAAATGGCGGCAGTTCATGAATAATTGTTAGTGATCGACGTTGCGGGCATTTTGAGGTCTTTTATTAGAGTATAGGCTTTTTGGTACATAAAATGCTGTGGAATTGTTTGAAAGATTAACCGCGGCTAAGGTACACAAAGACGCAAGTAGAAACACGGTGGGTTTTAGTCAGTAATAGTTTCACACTCCCTCACGCTGCATCTACAGTGGGAGGATAATCATTTGATGATTTCCCATTAAAAAAAAAGTAGAAGCAGATTACTATGAGAATAGCAAAGTTGATAGGGTTAAACTACCCAGCAGTTTTTAAATTTGTCTCTGGCACAAACGTGTCAACAAATAACACCATCAAGCGGTTAAAGAGATTACCTATCTCTCACAGCCCAGTAGACTGATCGATAACCCGTGCAACTATTACTAAGCTAAAGCAAACAAGAAAGGTCTATTTTTATCCTTCCACAACTTAGAGAACTTAAACTACTGGACACGCTATTGTAGTGCCTTCCCCTCTGCCAGAAGTAAGAGAATGCATTTCATACTCATATGCATGTATGTATTGCCTGAAGCGGTACCTATAAGGGTGCAAACTTATACCATCCTACTCCAATTGCCAACCTCATCTGGCCGTTGTGCATCCTGCTGAGAAACGGACGAGGCTTTGGCGACCGAATGGTGGTATAACCACCAGAGAATACCAAGTGGGATTTTAAATGCCTTGCTTGGAGATGGACCGCAGCATCTTCGAACCTAAAAAAAATAAAATCACTCTTTTATAATGTTCTCATATAAGGAGATCAGCCAGCTGCGCAGGACATATTAAAGTGCACAAGCATTTGCGCATGTATAGGTGCACTCACCATTTTCCCCCTCTCAAAGTCCGATGGGACGGAGATCCGACACGACCGGAGAGAGATCAGACGCAGGACCGACATTATCATGCTTTGCGAGATATACGGGTGTATCTATCACCAACTTGGAGACTCCGGGCTGTTTCTAAAACCCACAAAAAGATTTCGGCCCGACGACCCGGGAATTGAATTCCCTGTTCCCTTGCATTTATAGACTTTTTATATAGAATTCATGTCCAGTAAGTTAAATCTTCTAAATCCCACAATCAACTTATCAGTCTTCGTAATCCTCTCTCAACAAATGAAAAATGGAAAAAAACTCGTTCAATAAAAAGTAATCTTATTCAGAAACATTAAGACAGTTTGCATACAAATGTAAGTGTTTAACTAGAGAGGATTCTCATAATGAAGATAAAAGATACGCTAATAAAAGAAAAAGGAAAAGATCTCGGTATCTTTTCTGGTTTTCTAGCGAATTAGTTTATTGGATTTTTGCTTTAATTGTATTAATTTTTTACTTAGGAACATTACTAAGGAAAACGCTTCGACTATTAGCCGAAATATTTTTTATTGGAGTTTATTGAATTACATTTAAATTGTAAGAACTTTCGAAGAAAAAAAAAATGCAAAGGCGTAGCCAACGCGGGCTTATCATCTGCCTAGCCTTTTCCGAAATATGCTTGGGTCGGCTTCCAGTCTCACGGGTGCAGCTGAGGACCAGTATTTTTAGCCAACGTGGGCTAGTTATAATAATCTGCCATTTTACATGTATTCACTACATTGCTATCGGCAGGTGCCATAGTCCCCATAGTTTCCCATATTCTAGTCTGTCAACATCCCATCACAATAGCTCAATCAAAATTGAAAAAAAAATCTGTTGTCAGTTAGCTATTTAGAACTTTATCTAGAATCTGTGAAACTAACTGTACTGTCGTAAAAATCCTTTCGAGGAACCACGGTACTGACTTAAAGATTTACTTCTTACACGAAGTTAATTCCAACTGGCTTAGACCGAGGAACTAATTTAACCTAACCTTAATTCATAGATCTTAATGGATTTCGGTCTAACTAATTTGGGCTAAATCATTTAGTTTTCATTAAAGGCTAAGCGTTGTTGTTCGGTTTAGAATTCTAGTAAGAGCTGGATTTCTACACCCGACCTTATCCTCTTTTTTGGAAAGTCGGTTGAACATACAAACTGATTAAGGAAAACCTTGTGAATTTGGGTTGATTTGTAAAGATATTGTTATAGAGGCAGGACTCTATCATGAAAAAATAATATAAATCATGAAAAATACATATATATATTTTCCTATTAATATTATTAAGAATGAGCATAAAATTGTAAATATCTGTAAGTATCTCCTTAATTTGACCCAATTTAAAACCGGCCTTTCACTAGTGGTACTTAAATAACTCGCGATAAAATTACAAATGTAAAACCTCTCCGGAAGTCGCTTATAGATCCTTAGAACTTTACAACTTACAGAAGTTGCTTCCGAACTACTTACGTAATTACAAGTGTCAAGTCGGGGTAACGGGTAACAATACCTTTAAATTAAATATTGTAGTCGGAGTGGGACGACCAAAGAAACGATGGATGGATTGCGTGAAAGTCGATATGGCTAGGAAGAATGTTACTTGTGAGATGACGGCAAATAGAAGAGAATGGAAGAAGAAAACATGCTGCGCCGACCCCAAATAGATTGGGATAAGGGCAGGGAGATGATGAGTCGGAGTGGGTTGATATGAGTGAAAAGTCTATTACACGGCATAAACTTTAATAAAAATGTTCTACAAAATCACAACTAACATTCAAAATCCGCCATTACTGTAAAACTCTACTACGGCCAATCAGCGGCCATAACATGACAACGTCACAGTGAATATCGGTCAGGCGGCTTGCCTCTATTGGACCGCTGCATACGACCAGGCAATATCGAGTGAGCTGCAGGTTTAATCACCTGACAAGCCCTAGTGTCAGAGTTTTCTCAAATCCGCCTGACGGCCTCTGACGTGGAATTATAACGACGACTGCTACTGAGTAACAATCGAGGACGCCGGCTTTACGTGCCCTCCCAGGCACGGGGGTGTAACACCGCCAACTTCCAAACTCCAGGCTGCTTTGTGAAAGTTTCTAAAACCCACAAAGTGATTTCGGCCTGACCCGGGAATCGAACCCGAGACCCGTGGCACGGCAGTCGCGCTATGCGACCACTAGACCAACGAGGCAGTTATAATCGAGCATCCGCTAGAATAAGTTTAATGCCTTTGCCTTAAAATACCTTGCAACTTCTGTCATATTACTTTCAAGACCTGTCTCAATTACCTCCTACAAATTCCACTAGTAAATTCATTCAAATCGATTGATTTTGTGAACGCAACTTTATTCTGGGCGAACTCTTGGTAAATTAATCATTAGGGTATCTCAGATTCCACGAAAACGAAACTTGGGATCGAATTCTTTTATCAAATCAAAGTTGCTCATCTTATCTACAAAAAAAATCCTCAATTGGCTCATTAGGAAACGGGAATTTAGATTGTGGTAACTTGATGTATTGTTGTCT
Source organism: Heliothis virescens (assembly GCA_002382865.2). Taxonomy (NCBI): domain Eukaryota; kingdom Metazoa; phylum Arthropoda; class Insecta; order Lepidoptera; family Noctuidae; genus Heliothis; species Heliothis virescens. The sequence goes on from NWSH02000081.1 coordinate 9,855,914, forward strand.
GTACATTTTATGATATAGGTACACAATTGAAATTTAACAATTAAGTTTTGCCTTAAAAAAAATGATAAAAATATGCAGAAGACACTCTTTTATATAAAGACTAGCTTTTGCCCGCGACTTCGCAAATATTTGGTTTTAACCGCATAGTTCCCGATCTCGCGGGATCTCTTAAAAAATGAGATCAACGCCATCTATCTACGGAGTATAGAAACAGCTCGACATTTATAGTACGAAATTGAACAATAGATGGCGCTGTATGTCCAGAATAAATTTATTTTTTATTTTTTGAAATAAAAACTATCCTATGTCCTTTCTCAAGTTCCAAACTATGTCTGTACCAAATTTCACACAAATCAGTTCAGTAGTTTAGGCGTGAAGAAAAGACAGACAGACAGACAGAGTTACTTTCGCATTTATAATATTAGTTTGGAAAAGTTTGGATAAAAGTTCTAAGACTTACAAAATACGGAATCGTCTTTCAGGACACAAAGCAATCCAGTACTTATTCAACAATGCCTAGGATTAAACAGAAACTTTCTTCCAGTTTAAGTTATCTAAGCAAATTATTATAAACTTCAAGATACCATACTGCAGACAGAATAAACGCAGGGCCATCTTAAACAATGGAACTTGGAAGAATTCTACGTACTAACGTACTTGAATAACAACTTGGATATGAAGCCAGAATAATTTGTTTGCCTTTCTTTAGAAATCTGGAGATATGAGATACCGTAGTTTTATAGAAGCTGTAGATTTTAATAGCTTTCTGGATTGATATTTGGAAAACTAATCATAAGGTTTTGAGACAGTCCAAGGTCTACGGGGTTGTTCGACAGAGTTACCACGTCCCTGGTATAGTGCTCCTGGTATCTGGTACAGTCTACAAAAAAAGTAGTCAATCCAAAAATGCAGTATAGTTCTAAAAAGAGAGCTTAAAAAAAAATAATTAAAGAAAAAGTAATACCAAAAAAATATAATGAAGATTGATTCAAAATTGAACCCGTAAAATGTTATGTACCAAATAAAATTAATCAACATTGCAAGTTACTTGGGTAGGATAAAAAAACGTGACACAAAGGCATATAAATTAAATATAAGATGAGAATTCTCTTAGAAACCTAACTAGGGGTTGCAGCCAAGATACAAAATAGCTAGTTAATATCAATCAGTGTACTACATAGTATAAGACAAAGTAGCTTTATCTGTGCATATGTATGCTTAAATCTTTAAAACTACGCAACGAATTTCGATGCGCGTTTTTATAATAAATAGAGTAATTAAAGAGGAAGGTTTATATGCATAATAACATGCATTAAGTAGTGGAGAAATACTTGTTATTTTATTTTACTAGCCGTTTTCCCGCGGTTTCACTCGCTTCCCGTGGAAAATACTGCCCGTACCCGGATTAAATAGAGCCTATATTATAGCACTCACAAATAATGCAGCTTTCTACCAGTGAAACAATTTTTCAAATTGATTAATTACTTCCAGAGATTACCCTCTACAAACAAACTTACAAATTTACAAACAATTTTACCTCTTTATAATATTAGTATAGATTGCACCCGTGCAAAGCTGGGGTGGGTCGCTAGTTATATATACTTCAATGTCATATTGAGGATCAAGATTGTGGTATAATAGCAATAGAAACCATGACCTGAATGCCGCTGGGATATTGATTGCGGGCAATTTATTTGCCCGAAGGCTTTATCACTGTTGCACAGAGTAAGTTTCAAATTGCCTGGAAGAGAAGTGATCCCTATAAATATTCATGTCCAAAGCATCTTGTATACCAGTGTTACCTTGCTAAGGAGTGGTGTTTTTGAATATCATGCAATAGTTGAAAGTCTTTTTGCAAGATATAATGATGGCATCCTAGTCGATTGCCGGCCACGGCGGATGTTCTCATATAAGGAAATCAGCAGGACATATTATAGTGCACAAGCATTTGCGCAGACACAGGTGCACTCCCTATTCCCTCACTCTCATAACCAGATGGGACGGCAATCCGTCACGACCGGAGAGAGATCAGGCGTAGGACCGACATTAACGTGCTCTCCGATGCACGGGTGTATCAATCACCAACTTCCAGCTTCGTGCTACTTTGTGAAAGTTTCGAAAACCCACAAAGTGATTTCGACCCGTCCCGGGAATCGAACCCGAGACCTCGTTATCAGCAGTCGGCTATGCGACCACTAGACCAACGAGGCAGTTAAGTTAATATATAATACAAGTGATAAAAAAACATAGCACTGGATCTTATAGGTGCATAAAATAATTGCAACGATGTATTAGCGGCCAGTTTCACATATCTCAGGTACTGTTGCGGATGCCATAGAAATGTTTTCCATTTTGACTACTTTTCTATGGCATAATCTGCCAGATTGCTATCGAGAACTCTATCTGAAACGGATGAAACTGGTCCTTAGTATTCTAAAATGCCTTGTTTATACACCTCGGGTTTATCTGTATTAATATTATAAAGAGGTAAAATTGTTTGTTTTGTTTGTAGGGGGTAATCTCTGGAAGTAATGAACCGATTTTAAAAATTCTTTCACCATTCGAAAGCTACATTATCCACAAGTGACATAAGCTATATTTTAAAGAAAAAAAGCAATGGAAAGATTAAGTCAATCATGACAGTTTATTACGAGGTCAGCCACAGTTTGCAATTTTTCACTCAAAATATTTTAACGCAACTTAAGATAATTAAGACACCCATTCAAAGTACCTCTAATTTTTTATTCAGATTTTTTTTGCTACACCGAGCTTTGAGTTTCCGTTTTTACTAATTAGACCAGGGTCGATAAATTTTGAATAAAAAATAAATTATAGTAGAATGAAACCTATTCCAAAAGGAAGAGAATATGATAAAAATGGAAGAAAAAATAAATTCCACTCCATTCGTGATCGGGAAGTGGGAGGGGGGGGAGCTTTTAAGGGTAAAAATCGGTTTATCGCGATTTTCGGCGAAACTACAAGTCCTATAGAAAATAGTTGAATGACGAAGTTGTAGGTAATAAAAAGATCTACAACTTTTGTATTTCAACTTTTTTCACATACCTCATATTTTTTGTAGAAAATTCAAAAAACTAAGTTTTTGGTTTTTTATTTTTATCTTCTACAAAAAAAGTTTTTTTCTTACCAAATTTGGTGAAAACTTGTCTTTGTATGTATTAAACACATTCTAATTTTTTGGAATTGAAATCTTTATTTTTTCACCTGATATTCATTTAATATCAAAAAAGAACCCTAATTTTCAATCGAAAATTCACGCGTCAAAATATAAGCTTTTTTAATAAAATCGGTGGGTTTTTTGTTCGTTGATATCTCTACTTTTTGATAGTCTATAATAAAATAAACGTTACTATGGAAAATGTTCTCATAAAACGCAATAAACTAGAAGTCGAATCGAATTTTTTTTGTTATCATTATGCACAATTTTAAGCTATTTATTAAAATTAACACTGTAATTACACATGTAGCGTAAGATTTCATGGGATTTCATGAAAAACAGTATAATACTGTCACTCATGTCTTATCAAATATAAAAATTATAAACTTATCTGATTGTTAAATATTTTAAATTATATTTTTTTTACTTGTCAATGTACAGACGACAGCAGGTCAACGTATACAGTATCTGTCAATTTTTACCAATCGAACATCAACCTTCCACTATTGTGATAAGGTTGAAAATCTATCGCAGAAATTTGATAGATTGTGGTAACTTGATGTGCTGTCGTCTGTACCATGAAATCTTACGCTACATGAGTAATTACAGTGTTAATTTTAATAAATAGCTTAAAATTGTGCATAATGATTACAAAAATAAAATTCGATTCGTCTTCTTGTTTATTGCGTTTTGTAAGAACATTTTCCATAGTAACGTTTATTTTATTTTAGACTATCAAAAAGTAGAGATATCAAAGGACAAAAAACCCACCGATTTTTTTAAAAAAGCTTATATTTTGACGCGTGAATTTTCGATTGAAAAGTAGGGTGCTTTTTTGATATTAACTGAATATCAGGTGAAAAAATAAAGATTTCAATTCCAAAAAATTAGAGTGTGTTTGGTACATACAAAGACAAGTTTTCACCAAATTTGGTAAGAAAAAAACTTTTTTTGTAAAAGATAAATATAAAAAACCAAAAACTTAGTTTTTTGAATTTTCTACAAAAATTATGAGGTATGTGAAAAAAGTTGAAATACAAAAGTTGTAGATCTTTTTATTACCTACAACTTCGTCATTCAACTTTTTTCTATAGGGCTTGTAGTTTCGCCGAAAATCGCAATAAACCGATTTTTACCCTTAAAAGCTCCCCCCTCCCCCTTCCCGACCACGAATGGAGTGGAATTTATTTTTTCTTCCATTTTTATCATATTCTCTTCCTTTTGGAATAGGTTTCATTCTACTATAATTTTATTTGACTTTTTGCCTTGTTGAAAGGGATTAGCACTGGTCATTTTGATAATTAACGAGTGGAGGGCTTTTAGAGTGAAACAAAAACATTGTTTTGTGCTGAATATACTATGTCATTTGTTTCTCGGTAAATCCTTTTGGGGTTTATTCTGTTTCTGATTTTGATTTAAACTTTTCTGGAAGCGATTTAACCTCCAATTCTTATTCCTTTTATGTTTTTCTGAAGTGAGCTTCTTTAGGAGCGCTGTGAGCTTTTTGCATGAAGACAAAATTTTAAACTAATCTAACAACGTTTTCAAAATATAAAAAAATGCACACCGTTTTATTTTTGCACTTCTGGCACTTAATATATTTGTTTTTTTTATTACTTTTTGTTGGCTTTAATAGAACATTTTGGACCTTTTGCTTAACGACCTACATAAAAAACAAAATAAAAACTAAAAAGAACTTTAAAAACTGGTCTCCTTTCCAATCCACTAAGCAGATAAATGAGAGTTCAAAAGCATTACTATTCCATGGCGCAAGTGGTGGGTGGTGTAAAAGTTAAATATAAACTAAAGACGTATTGCTGCTTAAGTGACACTAAGTTCTTGGAAGTAATAAACAGTTCTTTGAAACTTGGATGGAATACTCAATTATGGTGTGCAGTATATTAATTGCTTTTTCTTTAATAAGGAATGTAAGCCTTGGAGGAGTTTTCTGAGTGAAATTGTATTTTTTCTTTAATATGTTGTTTAAAATCTTTAATCTACTCTGCTTTATCTCTTAATCTGATACTAGTTTCCGTCAGCGGTTTCACCCGCTTCCCGAGGGAACTTCTTCCCGTACCCATATAAGAAGTAGTCTATATATTATTCTGATGTATAAGGTATATTACTGCCAAGTTTTTGCGTGAAATATGATATATATTTGTGGGATATGAGCAGAGAAAAGGAAAAGCTTCTTTCTTGAAACAAATATCAAATATATTTCTTCTTTTAAAATCAACGTCTTCCGGCTAGCATTCGTCGTCTTCTAGCACCTTCTCTCATGAGTCACTTCCTTTTAACCTTTTTATCTGAGAGTAACAAACATACATCCATTCTCACAAACTTTCGCTTTTATAATATTGGTAGGAAGTAGGATAATCCATTTTGCTTATCTAGTCTTCAAAAGCATACGATTATCGTCTTTCAAAATGATATGACTACCTATCTTCTGCTATCTTCGTCCCCATAGGCTTACTGCGGAATTCAATAATCTATCTACCTCTGGATTTGGCTACCAGAGATACTTTGACATAAGCCCCATACAAACCACGTCAAATACCAATCTCTAGTTAGCAAAACCAGAGATAGATAGGTTATTGGGAACGGCCGTTAAACGACAACAGCCTATCAGCCGATATTCAAAACATCCATGGGATTATTGAAAGTTGTTTGGCAACGAATAAGGCGATATCATAATACTGTTATGGTGAGACGTGACTTCGATCTTCGTGTGGGAATAGCTATTGAGGATGTATAAAAATAAAGTTTCATATTGTCAGTGTTATCTGAGAAAAACTTGATAGGTTATAGTAAGATTTTATGGTGTTTACACGTCTGCTTCTGATATTTTTTGAATGTAACAAATGCTTTGATTTTTTTCTTGAAGTGGTTTGTAATTTGTCTTTATAAAAAAAGGCATGTTTGTTTGATATGTTGTAAATAAATAAATATTGAACCTTCATATCAAAGAGTCAAAGAGTGTGCGGGTAGACTTTTAGAGTACCCGTACACTGCAGACTTTTAGTCGGCCGCCAGGGCTCATAAATCAGTATGAAGGTGAATGGAAGTATGCTCATTACATTGATCAGGTCTTTTTCTGTTATAAGACTAACTAAAAACTTTGGATAGACTACTTCCCTAAAAAAATGTTTTGCCTTTTATCGGACCAACTGTTTAGCCTGCAGTGTGGTGCGGGTACTCTTAAAAAATGTTTTTTTTGTACCAAGACTAGAGCTAATCCTTTGTTTAACTATCTCAAGATATGGTATGGATTTCAAATAACTTTTGTTATCTCTCGTTTTGGAAAAATCTTCGTATCAAGATATTTCCAAAACGAGACTTCAACACTAAACTGATCTCCAAAAATAATACTTATTTTCTCTTGTTACAGGGGCTGGAGCCCAACCAGAACCTTACCTTAAATGCATCAGCCAGATGGCTGATAGAGGCTTCCAGAGGCATCCAAGACCCAAACATCTTACTCGAAAAATTTTCGCAGAACAAAAAAGTGGATGACCCGACCAGAGCGTTACTTCTCACGTTTTATGGGATCCTGGTAGTCATTGGGGCAGTCGGCAATGCACTCGTTGTTATATCTGTGAGTTTTCCATGTTGTCCTGTGAGTAATTGTTATATTTTGTGACTGTTTTGCATTTTTCATCGTTTCTACTAATATTTAGAGGTTTTATATCTCACCGCCTAAATCTCTTAATATTTTTGTATGTAGGTACATATTTTTCTCTTGTTTTATTAGTTAGTCTCAATTCTCAATTTTATTTTTATTTGAGTAGCTGTTACCCGCGACATCGTCCGCTCGGACTATTGAGTAGCAAAAATGTATTTTTGATTAGATTTGATTTCGGTCCGTCAAATTACTTCAATAGATTTTCAACCTTATTACAATAGTGGAAGGTTATTATTCGGTTGGTAAAATTTGACAGATTCGGGTAGGTTGACCTGCTGGCGTCTATATCTAATTCCTTAGCATCTAATGTTTTTAGCCAAAAGGGTTACCAATGCAATGACTACGAACCACATATTATTATCTACACAAGTTTTAGTTTTTCCACACACTTACGATTAATAATATTCGTCCATTATTTCTGTTATTTTCTTATCGGAAATATAATAACTGTATTTACGAACAAAATAATACTGTAATATCGTTTTCTTGTTCTTATATTAAGCTGATTTTATCCTTGTATTTGTTGATCAAGAAATATACAGAGTATTGTAAGTAATAAATAATATCCTTATCGAATTAGCTGCGTTTGGGCTCGTATGGCCGTGGCGATCGATCATAAAGTTAAGCAACGCTTGATGCGGCCGTTCCGTGGACCATCTTGCCGTAACGAATTTTCCGTGTTTCGGTAGGCACGGTAAACTTGTGGGTCCTGGCTGTCATTTTTCCATCTTTGGCAGTCGACACGGGCAGTCAGAAGCCAAAAAGTCTGACAACCAGTCTTACCAATGGATATCGGTTTGCCCGGATAACTGGGTTGTGGAGGTCAGACAGGCAGACACTTAATGTAAAACACTGGTTTTCAGCTGCATTCGGTTAGACTAGAAGCCGACCCCAACATAGTTGGAAAAAGGCTAGGCAGATGATCGAATTGGCCACATTCTAAAAATAATAGCTATGTGACCAACTTTTTCCAAGCAAAAGCAATGACAGTTCCGGTATTTTATAGGCTCAATTTTTTCCGACGTCTAAAATCTAGTTACCTACTACCTAACACGATAACCGTTCGTTAGACTGATGGTTGACTTTTATTTTCTTACTGATGGTGCTGAAGGGTTGGTGGCCATCTTTTTAAGACAAAATGTCAGTTTCCCAGGTTCCAGATAAAGATAGGTATCTGATTTATTTATAATACCATAGAATCGTTTTTAATTTTGACTAATTTTCTGTCGCGGTACCTGTCAGATAGCTATCTAGAGTTTTATCAGGAACCAGTGAAACGGCCTCCTGTTTGGTATTTTAGTAAGTTGTTCATTTATTTCTCGAGGCGATTAAATCAATTAGTGGAGACAAACAGACAGCGCAGGCTTAGTAATAGGGTCCAGTTTTACCTTTTGGGTACGGAACCCTAATAAAAGAAAAGCAAGTCGCAAATGTACTGAGAGTAAATTGTCGCGTGCTACACGGAATAGTTCCAGTTAGTCTAGTTCACGCAACTCCGTGGTTTTAGCCTCTTTTCTCCCGAGAAAGTTGACAAGACCATGTACAGACGACAGCACATCAAGTTACCACAATCTGTCAAATTTCTGCAATCGATTTTCAACCTTATCACAATAGTAGACAGGTTAATATTCGATTGGTAAAATTTGACAGATTCGTATACGTTGACCTGCTGTCGTCTGTACACATAGACGTTCAATTTTACCAATCGTACATTAACCTTCCACTATTGTGATAAGGTTGAAAATCTATTCAAGACAGACAGATTGAGGTAGGTTGATGTATTAGCGTCTGTACCTTCTTTAATCATTATTTATAATATGCTATGTCACTCTGAGTCTATACCTAAACTTATATGTTAGACAACTAGCTGTTTCTTGCCGTTTCACTCAAGTTTTAGGAGAACCATTTTCTGCAATCGGGTAAAAACTAGCCTAAAACCTGGCCCAAAATATTATTATAAGCTATCTTACATTGAAAGATTTTTTGAATCGGACAAATAGTTTCTGGATAAGCGTATTCAGGTAAACAAACAAGCAAACTCTAGCTTTTTCATATTAAAAATAGGTATAAATTATATATGCCTTAGGGAGGGCGTAGGGTTTTTTTAACGAAAAAATGTTTTCAGTATATTCCACTCGTTACTTCGACAGTAGTGTTGATATGGGTTTAAGGGTTTGTTACAGATCCAAAAAACTGGCCAAGTGCGAGTCGGACTCGCTTATGAATGGTTCCGTACCATTAGCCATAAAACGTGCAGAAATTACTTTTGTTGTATGGGGGCCCCCTAAAATATTCATCTTATTCATGTATTTCTTGTAATAACGCCAACAAAAATGCATCATCTATGAAAATTTCAACTGTCTATCTGTCTTGTTTCATGAAATACAGACAGACAGACAGTGAAGTCATAGGGTGCCGTTTTACCCTTTGGGTACGAAACCCTGGAAATGTGTGGCAATAAATATTGATTCAGCGAAGTGGGATATTTATAGGTTCACCTTTGCCCAAACCCTCAGAGTTATATAACCTTTGACAAGACAATGTTATACATCAAATATTTATGCCTACATCTCGGAACAAATATTACGTTCAAAATTAAAATGAAACCGAAAATGCTTCGTCGTTTCAAATTGTAGCTTGAGGGTATTTGCGAAACACCATTTAACATGTACAAGTAAGGAAATGAGGGCTATATGAGAAGTAAAATAAATATGGAAAACGATATTAAAATTCATGTCAATTTGTAGTATAATATAATAAAGCTGAAGAGCTTGTTTGTTTGTTTGAACACGCTCATCTTCGAAAGGATTGGTCCGATTTAAAATATAATAAAAATTGAAATTACGAATTTTACTACGAATAAATTCTCATTATAATTTAGTTAGTCCACTTGATTGAAAGCACGGAAATAATAGAAGACTTGTTTAATTAAACTTTGAGTGATTTTAATAGAAAATGAAACGATAAAATTAAATAAATCAAAATTAATTATGAAATTAAACAATCAAACGTATTTTGAATGGCTTGTATTTGACATTGATTTTAATAAAATATGTTGGAAATTATGAATTCCTTAACAAAAGTGGACCCTAATGACGATGTAAAACTTAATTATAACAACAATAGAGAGGAAATTATGCGCAAAATGGGTTTTAATTCATATTTGATCATTTCTCATACTTATATTCTGACCTATCGTGGACCTACAATTGAGTTTTAAGAAGTTATGTGAAGTAAAAAAAATATGTTACCTTGATACGTAAACATATTTTTTCTTGTTCTAATATGTATAATAAAAAGCAGTAAAAGTTGAAAAACATTAACAAATAATAAACCCGCAGGAGCTAACTCGGTTCCTAGAATAAATATTCTACTTGAGACAGATAAAATGAAAAGCAAATACAGATACGAGGAATACACATCTCCAAATTTCATTGATCAATGTCTTCACAATGTTTAACTTCGTTAAGAACAAATACTAACACTTCAGCAAGCGTGTATCAATTGTCTGAAGTCGTAATTCAATAAGACCTGAACACGCTTTCAATAAACTTCATTACATTGAACATAAAAAAAACGAATACTTTTATTTCCACATCTTGATAACATAAGACATCTAGTTAGATATTAGATACCCGAATATATTATGTTTTCGAGACAGATAACGAAGACAATTCAAATATACATATATTACCATATCAATGTAGTATCTAATGGAGTTTCCAAAGCGGCTGATAGAAAAAGACATATCAGCACAAAGCTTGATTGACAAAAACAGATTGGTTGTAACATTAACAGGGATTACACTACATCAACATATGTAAGTGACGTTGATAACGAAATAGCATTCGCAACAACCGTCTGTTTTATTATCAATGGTTTTCTATTGCCA
>NWSH02000081.1:9871827-9885940 GCA_002382865.2 Heliothis virescens
TAATTTTACGATTTGTCCAGTTTGTGTCATGTGTCCTAAGCACGCAATAAAAGGAATTTTCTTCTTTCTTTCTTCTTTCTAATTCTTTTATCAAATCAAAGTTGCTCATCTTATCTGCAAAAAAAAAATCCTCAAGTGGCTCATTAGGAAACGGGAATTTAGATTGTGGTAACTTGATGTCCTGTTGTCTGTACATTTTATGATATAGGTACACAGTTTTGCCTTAAAAATTTAAAAAAAATATACAGAAGACACTGTTTTATATAAAGACTAGCCGTTTTCCCGCGGTTTCAANTGGCTCATTAGGAAACGGGAATTTAGATTGTGGTAACTTGATGTCCTGTTGTCTGTACATTTTATGATATAGGTACACAGTTTTGCCTTAAAAATTTAAAAAAAATATACAGAAGACACTGTTTTATATAAAGACTAGCCGTTTTCCCGCGGTTTCAATCGAATCCCGTGGGAATTACTGCCCGTACCCGGATAAAATATAGCCTATGTCACTCGTGGATAATGTAGCTTTCGAATGGTGAAAGAATTTTTAAAATCGGTCCAGTAGTTTTTGAGCCTATTCATTAAAACCAAACAAACAAACAAAGTTTTCCTCTTTATAATATTAGTATAAGTAGATAAAAATTCTAAGACTTACAAAATACGGAATTGTTTTTCAGGACACAAAGCAATCCAGTACTTATTCAACAACGCCTAAGATTAAACAGAAACTTTCTTCCACTTTAAGTTATCTAAGCAAAGTATTATAAAGTTCAAGATACCATACCACAGACAGAATAAACGCAGGATAATCTTAAACAATGGAACTTTGAAGAATTCTCTGTACTAACGCACTTGAATAACAACTTGGATATGAAGCCAGAATAATTTGTTTGCCTTTCTTTAGAAATCTGGAGATATGAGATACCGTCATTTTATAGAAGCTGTAGATTTTAATAGCTTTCTTGATTGATTTTTGGAGAACTTATCATAAAGTTTTGAGACAGTCCAAGGTTTACGGGGTTGTTCGAAAGAGTTGCCACGTCCCTGGTACAGTACTCCTGGTATCTGGTACAGTCTACAAAAAAAGTAGTCAATTCAAAAATTCAGTAGAGTTCTAAAAAGAGAGCTTAAAAAAAATAATTAAAGAAAAAGTAATGCCAAAAAAATATAATGAAGATTGATTCAAAATTGAACCCGTAAAATGTTATGTACCAAATAAAATTAATCAACATTGCAAGTTACTTGGGTAGGTTAAAAAAACGTGTCACAAAGGCATATAAATAAAATATAAGATGAGAATTCTCTTAAAAACCTAACTAGGCGTTGCAGCCAAGATACAAAATAGCTAGTTAACATCAATCAGTGTATCACTACATAGTATAAAACAAAGTTGCTTTCTCTGTCCTTATATCCCTATTTATGCTAAAATCTTTATAACTACGCAACGGATTTCGATGCGATTTCTTTCAAATAGATAGAGTAATTAAAGAGGAAGGTTTATATGCATAGTAACATCCATTAAATAGTGGAGAAATACTGATATTTTTTATTGCACCCGTGCGATGCTAGTTATTTGTACTTCAATGTCATATTGAGGATCAAGATTGTGGTATAATAGCAATAGAAACCATGACCTGAATGCCGCTGGGATATTAATTGCGGGCAATTTATTTGCTCGAAGGCTTTATCACTGTTGCACAGAGTAAGTTTCAAATTGCCTGGAAGAGAAGTGATCCCTATAAATATTTATGTCCAAAGCATCTTGTATACCAGTGTTACCTTGCTAACGACTGGTGTTTTTGAATATCAAGCAATATTTGAAAGTCTTTTTATCCGACTGCCCACAGCCAGGAGGGTAATGTTTTTGACGTGTATGTATGTATGTAGATTTCTATGTTCCCTGCTACAGCCTGAACGGCTGGAAGGATTTTATACGTATTTGGTGTCGCTAGATTCGTCTTGATAGGGCGAGTGACACTGGGTACATAAGAAAAAAAAAATGGCGGATTTCGTACCCCATATTGTGAGGTAAAAAAAAAATTACCTCTAACTTTAGAATAGTAAATTACTGTCAATATTTGAGTAATTTGTTTATCACGCCTGCATTATTTTTACTAACGTTAAAATTATATTATTAATACATTAAAATATATCTTTTGTTTATGTAAGCATCGAACAAAATATAATGTACGGTGTACTGTATACTCTTCACACTAAATTATAGAGCTTGTTTTTCCCTTTTTAGTTTGTGGTTGTTTTTTGCAGTCGGGTTTTTTGTTTTTTTAATAATTACTTTTTGCAAAATACAAGTGATAGTCAAACCGTAGCACTGGATGTTATAGGTGCCTAAAAAATGCAACGATATTTCAGCGGCCAGTTTCACATATTCCAGGTACTGTTCCGGATGCCATAGAAATGTTTTCCATTTTGACTACATTTCTATGGCATAATCTGCCAGATTGCTATCGAGAACTCTATCTGAAACAGATGAAACTGGTCCTTAGTATTCTAAAATGCCTTGTTTATAGACCTCGGGTTTATCTGTATTAATATTATAAAGAGGTAAAATTGTTTGTTTTGTTTGTAGGGGGTAATCTCTGGAAGTAATGAACCGATTTTAAAAATTCTTTCACCATTAGAAAGCTACATTATCCACAAGTGACATAAGCTATATTTTAAAGAAAAAAAGCAATGGAAAGATTAAGTCAATCATGACAGTTTATTACGAGGTCAACCACAATTTGCAAATTTTCACTTAAATCGTTTTAAATCATAGCAACTTAATTAAAACACCCATTCAAAGTACCCCTACTTTTTTATTCAGATTTTTTTTTGTTACACCCAGCTTCGAGTTTCCGTTTTAACTAATGAATAATTTTGATAATTAACGAGTGGAGGGCTTTTAGAGTGGAACAAAAAGATTGTTTTGTGTTAAATATACTATGTCATTTGTTTCTCGGTTAGTCCTTTTGTGGTTAATTTTGTTTTTAACTTTGATTTAAACGTTTTTAGGAGCGATTTAACCTCCTAGTCCGATTCCTTTTATGTTTTTTTGAAGTGAGCTTCTTTAGGAGCGCTGTGCACTTTTTGTATGGAGACAAAATTTTAAACTAATCTAACGATGTTTTCAAAAGAAAAAATTTTTAACATAACCATTCCAAAATATGACAAATGCTCACAGTTATTAATTAATTTTGCACTTCTGCCATTTGTTTTTTTTTTTTTGCTTTAATAGGAAATCAATCAGTAAATTATACTGGATTTTGGGACCTTTTTCTTAACGATCTACATAAAAACAAAATAAGATCTAAAAGGAACTATAAAAACGTGTATCCTTTCCAATCCACTAAGCAGAGAAATGAGAGTTCAAAAGCATTACTATTCCATGGCGCAAGTGGTGGGTGGTGTAAAAGTTAAATATAAACTAAAGACGTATTGCTTCTTAAGTGACACTAAGTTCTTGGAAGTAATAAACAGTTCTTTGAAACTTGGATGGAATACTCAATTATGGTGTGCAGTATATTAATTGCTTTTTCTTCAATAAGGAATGTAAGCCTTGGAGGAGTTTCTGGAGCGAAATTGTGTTTTTTCTTTAATATGCTGTTTAAAATCTTTAATCTTCTCTTCTTTATCTCTTTATCTGATACCAGCTTCCGCCAGCGGTTTCACCCGCTTCCCGAGGGAACCACTTCGCGTATCTATATAAAAAGTAGTCTATATATTATTCTGATGTATAAGTTATACTACTGCGAAGTTTCATCAAAATCCGTCCAGTAGTTTTTGCATGAAAGAGTAACAAACATACATACATCCTCACAAACTTACGCTTTTATAATATTGGTAGGAAGAAGGAATGTAGGATAATCCATTTTGATTATCAAGTCTTCAAAAGCATACGATTATCGCCTTTCAAAATGATATGACTACCTATCTTCTGCTATCTTTGTCCCCATAGGCTTACTGCGGAATTCAATAATCTATCTATCTCTGGATTTGGCTACTGAAGATAGAACTTTGACATAAGCCCCATACAAACTATGTCAAATTCCTATCTCTAGTAAGCAAATCCAGAGATTATATTATATCCAGAGGTTATTGGGAGCGGCCGTTAAACGACGACAGCTTATCAGCCGATATTCAAAACATCTATGGGATTATTGAAAGTTGTTTGGCATATAAGGCGATATAATAATATTGTTATGGTGAGACGTGACTTCGATCTTCGTGTGGGAATAGCTATTGAGGATATATAAAAATAAAGTTTCATATTGTCAGTGCTATCTGTGAAGAACTTGATGGTGATAGTAAGATTTTATGGTGTTTACACGTCTGGTTCTGGTATTTTTTGAATTTAACAAATACTTAGAACTTTTTGTTGAAGTGGTTTGTGATTTATCTTGCTTGCTTGATGTGTTGTAAATGACCGAATATTGAACCTTCATGTCGAAGAGTGTAACTTTTAGAGTGCCCGCACACTGCAAACTTTTAGTCGGCCGACAGGGCTCATAAATCAGTGTGAAGATGAATGGTAGTATGCTCATTACATTGATCAGGTCTTTTTCTGCTATAAGACTAACTAAAAACTTTGGATAGACTACTTCCCTAAAAAAAATGTTTTGCCTACTATCGGACCAACTGTTTAGCCTGCAGTGTGGTGCGGGTACTCTTACAAAATAGTTATTTTCTTACCAAGACAAGAGCTAATCCTTAGTTAAACTACCTATCTCAAGATATGGTATGAATTTCAAATAACTTTTGTCATCTCTCGTTTTGGAAAAATCTTTGTATCTAGATATTTCCAAAACAAGACTTCAAGACCAAACTGACCCCCAAAAATAATACTTCTTTTCTCTTGTTACAGGGGCTGGAGCCCAACCAGAACCTTACCTTAAATGCATCAGCCAGATGGCTGATAGAGGCTTCCAGAGGCATCCAAGACCCAAACATCTTGCTAGAAAAATTTTCGCAGAACAAAAAAGTCGATGACCCGACCAGAGCGTTACTTCTCACGTTTTATGGGATCCTGGTAGTCATTGGGGCAGTCGGCAATGCACTCGTTGTTATATCTGTGAGTTTTCCATGTTGTCCTGTGAGTAATTGTTATTTTTTGTGACTGTTTTGCATTTTTCATTGTTTCTACTAGTATGAAGAGGTTTTATATCTCACTGCCTAAATCTTTTTAGTAGGTACACTCAACAGCAAGTCAGTGTACCCAAAATCTGTCAAGTTTTACATTAACCTTCCACTATTGTGATAAGTTTGAAAATCGACCGCAGTTTAGCAGTACATGTACCTATATTTTTCTCTTTTTTTATTAGTTAGTCTCAATTCTCAATTTTATTTTTATTTGAGTAGCTGTTACCCGCGACATTGTCCGCTCGGACTATTGAGTAGCAAAAATGTATTTTTGATTAGATTTGATTTCGGTCCGTCAAATTACTTCAATAGATTTTCAACCTTATTACAATAGTGGAAGGTTACTGTTCGGTTGATAAAATTTGGCAGATTCGGGTAAGTTGACCTGCTGGCGTCTATACCTAATTCCTTAGCAACTAATGTTTTTAGCCAAAAGAGTAACCAATGCAATAACTACGAACCACATATTATTATCTACACAAGTTTTAGTTTTTCCACACACTTACGATTAATAATATTCGGCCATTATTTCTGTTATTTTCTTATCGGAAACCCAATAACTGTATTTACGAATAAATACTGTAATATCGTTTTCTTGTTCCAATATTAAGCTGATTATATCCTTGTATTTGTTGATCAAAAGATATACAGAGTATTGTAACTACTAAATAATATCCTTATCGAATTGGCTACGTTTGGGCTCGTATGGGCGTGGCGATCGATCATAAAGTTAAGCAACGCTTGATGCGGCCGTGGATGGGTGACTATCTTGCCATAATGAGTTTTCGAGTAGTCAGAACCGCAAATTATAACTTTGTTATTCATATATTTGCGATTTCATACGTTTATTGTCCCATACAATAAACGTAACCCCCCTTAATATATTATGTATATATTTTTTAGTATTTGTTGTTATAGTGGCAACGGAAATTCATCATTTGTGAAAATTTCAGCTTTCTAGCTATCGCGATTTATGAGATACAGCCTGGAGACAGACAGACAGTGCAGGCTTAGTAATAAGGTCCCGTTTTACCCTTTGGGTACGGAACCCTAATAAAAGAAAAGCAAGTCGCAAATGTACTGAGAGTAAATTGTCGCGTGCTACACGGAATAGTTCCAGTTAGTCTAGTTCACGCAACTCCGTGGTTTTAGTCTCTTTTCTCCCGAGAAAGTTGGTAAGATCATGTACGTACAGATGTCAATACTTACCAATCGAATATAAACCTTCGACTATTGTGATAAGGTTGAAAATCTATTGAAGAAAGACAGATTAACGTACCTACGTTGATGTGCCTCTGTACCTTCTTTAATCGCTATTTATAATATGCAATGTCACTTTGAGTCTAAACTACCTAAACTGATATATGTATAAGACGACTAGCTGTTTCTTGCCGTTTCAGTCACGTTTTCTGCAATCAGGTAAAAACTAGCCTTAAACCTGGCTCAAAATATTATTATAAGCTATCTAACATTGAAAGATTTTTTCAATCGGACCAGTAGTTTCTAGATGAGCGTATACAATCAAACATATCCTTCAGCTTTTTCATATTAAAAATAGGTATAAATTTATATATGCTGTAGGGTTGCCGTAGGGTTTTTTTTACGAAAAATGTTTTCCACTCGTTACTTCGACAGTAGTGTTGATATGGGTTTAAGGGTTTGTCACAGATCCAAAGACCGGCTAAGTGCGAGTCGGACTCACTTATGAAAGGTTCCGTAACGTTATCTATAAAGTGTGCAAAACAAAACTTAAGTTTGTTGTATAGGGGCCCTAAAATACTCATCTTACTCTAGAATTTGTTATTATAGCTGAACATTAATGGATCGATCTGTGAAAATTTCAACTGTCTATCTGTCTTGTTTCATGAAATACAGACAGACAGACAGTGAAGTCATAGGGTGCCGTTTTACCCTTTGGGTACGAAACCCTGAAAATGTGTGGCAATAAATATTGATTCAGCGAAGTGGGATATTTATAGGTTCACCTTTGCCAAAACCTTCAGAGTTATATAACCTTTGACAAGACAATGTTATACATCAAATATTTATGCCTACATCTCGGAACAAATATTACGTTCAAAATTAAAATGAAACCGAAAATGCTTCGTCGTTTCAAATTGTAGCTTGAGGGTATTTGCGAAACACCATTTAATATGTACAAGTAAGGAAATGAAGGCTATATGAGAAGTAAAATAAATATGGAAAACGATATTAAAATTCATGTCAATTTGTAGTAATATAATAAAGCTGAAGAGCTTGTTTGTTTGTTTGAACACGCTTATCTTCGAGAGGATTGGCCCGATTTAAAATATGATAAAAAATGAAATTACGAATTCTACTACAAATAAATTCTCATTATAATTTAGTTAGTCCATTTGAAAACACGGAAATAATAGAAGACTTGTTTAATTAAATTTTGAGTGATTTGAATAGAAAATGAAACGATTTAAATTAAATAAATCAAAATTAATTATGAAAATAAACAATCAAACGTATTTTGAATGGCTTGTATTTGACATTGATTTTAATAAAATATGTTGGAAATTATGAATTCATTAACAAAAGTGAACAATAATGACGATCAAAAACTTAATTATAATAACAATAGAGAAGCAATTATGGGCAAAATGAGTTTTAATTCATATTTGATAATTTCTAATACTCATATTCTGACCTAGCGTGGACCTACAATTGAGTTTTAAGAAGTTATGTGAAGTAAAAAAAATATGTTACCTTGATACGTAAACATATTTTTTCTTGTTCTAATATGTACAATAAAAAGCAGTAAAAGTTGAAAAACATTAACAAATAATAAACCCGTAGGAGCTAACTCGGTTCCTAGAATAAATATTCTACTTGAGACAAATAAAATGAAAAGCAAACACAGATACGAGGAATACACATCTCCAAATTTCATTGATCAATGTCTTCACAATGTTTAACTTCGTTAAGAACAAATACTAACACTTCAGCAAGCGTGTATCAATTGTCTGAAGTCGTAATTCAATGAGACCTTCTGAATACGCTTCCAATAAACTTCATTACATTGAACATAAAAAAACGAATACTTTTATTTCCACATCTTGATAACATAAGACATCTAGTTAGATATTAGATACCCGAATATATTATGTTTTCGAGACAGATAACGAAGACAATTCAAATATACATATATTACCATATCAATGTAGTATCTAATGGAGTTTCCAAAGCGGCTGATAGAAAAAGACATATCAGTACAAAGCTTGATTGACAAAAACAGATTGGTTGTAACATTAACAGGGATTACACTACATCAACATATGTAAGTGATGTTGATAACGAAATAGCATTCGCAACAACCGTCTGTTTTATTATCAATGGTTTTCTATTGCCAGAACACGAATATAATACTGATAAGAGTGAAATGTTGCTGATAAGTACGTGTATTGATTCTGTGTGGTCAAGATAATTTTATTAAAAATTCCAGTCGATGACTCGATCAGTGCTGTCAATATACGAAATAGGAACTTTTGTTGAAAATTTTGAGATACAAGAATACAAATATTTAGACTGTATTCACTTGTTATTATTTGTGTCTATATCAATCAGGTTCTATTGTAATGTAATGATAATCTCTTGATAAGATTAATATCAACTGTAATGTAAAAACTTTAACAGCAAACAATTACGTCATCGATGTAAACCATGACCCCATTTTACAAATGCCTTAAAGACTATCAAGTTTACTCCAATTTTTATCTTCTGAATATCTTTAACTATCTAAAATGTGATATTTCTTTATAATATTTCAGGTAGTTCGCAAACCAGTAATGAGGACCGCAAGAAACATGTTCATCGTCAACCTGGCGGTATCCGATGCCCTTGTCTGTTGCGTTGGTACGCCCCTGACGTTGATGGAACTCCTGACCAAACACTGGCCTCTACCAGACTGGCCAAGCCTATGTAAGGCCTGCGGAGCAATACAGGCGATATCAATATTTGTATCCACGATATCCATTACAGCAATTGCTTTGGACAGATATCAGGTAAGTGATGTTATTATGTCTGTGTTTGTGTTTTATATTATTTTGGTTGCTTGAGTTTGTAGGCTACGTTTCTTTCTTGCGGGTTAAAAAGAGTTCACACTGCCCTAGTGTTCTTCAAAAGGAACAAGACGGAAGGTTTTAGGATAGGGCAGCGCTCATTTAATAATTTTCCATCTTAAAAAATGCCACTTTTCTTTGTATAGTATGTACATTCTTAGAAGATCATTATGATATTCTTTCTGTGTGTGTTCAGTCTTGATGTGTGGATGGAAATCGGTCCAGTAGGTATAATTCCATGTTTTTGAACATTTTATGGTGTTTGCTGTATAAATGATTTTATGTTTTATAGCCTACAACTTTATTTTTAAACTCACAAAAGAGTATCTAGCACAAATAACAATTTTATTTTATATTCCAAGGCATAAAATTGATACAATTTATGGAGTCATGCTTGAATAGCGCAGACTATCAGGTTCATTAAAGTTATTCAAGTTTAGAATGAAGGTCTTAAAATTACCTTTCGCTTCAATCATAGCTACAATTATGCCTTAATGTTTTTCTAAAAAGAGTGCATATAAAATTGTAGTACATTTTTCACTGAATGAATCACTGAAACAAAATCAATGCAAAATAATTAGTGATTAAGGTTTGATTCATAGTACGCATTAAAGGATTTATGTCACACCTGTTTGGTTGTTAAAGACTGTTACATCAATAAATTCTGATAGAAAAAAAATATAAAAATCTATTCTAATATTATAAAGTTTAAGAGTTTGTTTATTTAAATGCNAAATTGTAGTACATTTTTCACTGAATGAATCACTGAAACAAAATCAATGCAAAATAATTAGTGATTAAGGATTGATTCTTTTAAGGATTTATGCTGCTTGGTTATTAAAGATTGTTACATCAATAAATTCTGATAGAAAAAAAAATATATAAACCTATTCTAATATTATAAAGTTTAAGAGTTTCTTTATTTTAATGTCCTATTTTGGACCGATTTCAAAAATTGTCGCACGTTTATCACGAAAAAGTTTAGGTTACTTTTCGCGAAGTAGTTCCCATGGGGTACGACTGAAATCGCTGGCTGAAGTTGATACATATTTTTTTTAGCATCTATTTCCATTCTAAGAAACAATTATCCCTATCCCAAAAATTTTCTTCAACCATCGCACATTGATCAAACAAATCTAAAACGATATTGATTCACAAATCATGGGCTACTCTAGTTCTATGTAGATGACGTTATAATAGGCCAGCTATTTCCATGCAATCCGATTTGCGTAAACCGTTTATATCATTATTTAAACGGATTTTAGATCCGGGTGTTCTATACCTCTTTGGAGGTGTAACAAAAATAATCTCGTGTTTGATGCTAAAATTGGAATTTGAACTAGTTTCCAGAATTCGTGGGTTTATCGTTGTAGTGTAGTAGTCAGTTCAGTAATAAGTTTATCTTTGGGATTTTTTGTAGACTTTTTATTTCCAGGGTTTGAATTTTTGTGTGAATAATATTGACTATGAACACATGCGCGTATTTGTGTTTGGAATTTAGTTTCAGAGCTACAAGGAGTGCTTTTATAACTGTACGTTGAGTGCTGTAGTTTAATAACTCTCTCAACAGACAGTTTCAAACGTTTGTTAAAAAACGATTAAAACTAAACTCGTGGCCCAGGTTACACGGAGATATAGCAGTTGGGAAAACTCGACCGAATACGCGGGCTTACTATATTAAATACAAGCTTCTGCTAGCGGTTTCACCCGCGTCCCGTGGGAACTAATCGGCACACCCGGATAAAAAACATATAACCTTCCTCGATAAATGGGCTATCTAACACTGAAAGATTTTTTCTAATCGGACCACTAGTTCCTGAGATTAGCGCGTTAAAACAAACAAACTCTTGAGCTTTAAAATATTAGTATAGATTACTATGGGACAAATGACGTACACAAATCAACCCATGGAGTTTTAATTTCATGAATTAAATAAAATATGATAAGTGTTTTAATAAAGAGTATAATGTGGGTTACATAAGTGGATCAGTGGCAAATTGGATCGAAAAGGTTTTTATTAATTAAGAGCGCTTAAATAATGAAGGTATTATTACCAACATTTAAGTTGTAAAGAGAATCGGTTGCAGTCAACTAAAATCTACAAATCTACTTACGATTTGGAAACTGTTGATGAAAGTAAACCTAGATATCTAATCAAAGAAACTGCTGTAATAACTAGATCTTGATTTTGAAATTTCTAGATAAATAAATGCTTCTTCATCAGGTTTTCTATCATCCCACTACTGGGTACAGACCTCCTCTCACATATAGAAGGATTGAGCGTTAATCACCACGCTCTCAATATGGTGATGGTCAGACTTTATAATCCAGGTTTGTCAGGTGTTTTCTGTATACCCGCACATTCATACTTGAAAGGTTGGTTTTTTAACCACTAGATCACCACGACTCGCAATAAATGCTTAATAATGAAATCTTGAAAATGTACCGAAAAATCTAGAAACACGAATCATTATTGTTCTGTCATGTCATAGCTTATTCTAGGTATCCTAATACTAGATACGTTATATTGATTTCTCGTGAACACTATCAACAATTTTATCTCTTGAGAGTAGAAATGAACTCAGTACTCCAAAGATAGCAATACAATATAACATACTTCATAATATTATCTCGTGCATGAAATACTTCATTTTAAATCCCTGATATTTTTAAAGAAATATTATGTAACTACTCTTTGCCAGCGGTTTTACTCGCATTACTTGATANCACTATCAACAATTTTATCTCTTGAGAGTAGAAATGAACTCAGTACTCCAAAGATAGCAATACAATATAACATACTTCATAATATTATCTCGTGCATGAAATACTTCATTTTAAATCCCTGATATTTTTAAAGAAATATTATGTAACTACTCTCTCTACTCCACGCAACTGGATAACAAGTAGCCTGTAGGCTGTGTAAATGGGTTATCTAATGCTGAAGTATTTTTTCAAACCCGTCCAGTAGTTCCTAAGATTAACACGTTCATACAAAAACCTCTTCAAATGTATAATATATTAATACAGATTTCAATGGAGAATCGATTGATTTTACTATCTCTTTTTTTCATCTATGTGTAAGGCTCCTTTTTCATCAAACCCTTTACATCCACATTTAGTCTCGTTGAACGTTCCTTATCTTTATTCACTAAAGATCGTTACAGTACGGATATATCTACTAAATCTTTTGTTAGTAAATTCATATCGGTTGTAACCCCACCATTTGCTACGTTCAAAGCAATATCATCTTTCACAAATGTTCCGTACTGATAGTTTTATAGTTCAATGATATCGGAAGAGCTTTCTACGTCTTTGATGATAAATCTCTTAAAAAAAATCTTCTTTTATGTTTTTTGTAGCTTTCACCAGCGATTTCACTCTCATCTAGTGGGAAGTACTTCACGCATACGGATAAGAAGTAGTCTTTAGCCTTCCTCGATAAAGGGCTAGTCTCTTTACTGAATATTTCTTCAAATCGGTACAATGATTCCTGAAATGAGCGAGTTCGATTACAATCTCTCTTTAGCTGTATGACATTTGCATAGATTTCCTTCTAAAGATTGTTTTCTTTATTTATAAACACCAGGGATTTACTCGCGATGTGTGACTATAGAGGTACGATACCTTATTTTTTACCCGACGCTAAGGCCGAATTGCACCGACCATCAACCGATAGTCCACCCGTGACCACGGTATTGTACCTTTATAGTAATATTTCGCGATAAAGTCCCAAGTGTTTATAAATATGAGCCGAAATCATGAAAGTTTAAGAATATTTCCTTATTTCTTGTTTTGTTCACAGCTCATCGTGTACCCAACTCGTCCTGGTCTCCAGACAATGGGTGCCCTAGTCACGATGTTCTGCATCTGGGTCACTGCCTTCACCCTCGCATCTCCTCTCTACATCTTCAGAAGCCTCAAGACTCACTACCTCGGCCTGATCGGCATGGACTCTCTAAGCTTCTGCATAGAAGACTGGCCTATCGACAATGGCCGTGCAATCTACTCCGTATTTAGTTTAATCTTCCAATACTTACTGCCAGTGTTAGTTGTAGTGCTTGCACATGTCCAAATTCATAGGAGATTAAGAGGAAGAAGAAGGACAACGAGGAAAACCCCAGCAATTCTCATAGCTATAGCTGTTACTTACGTCATAAGTTGGCTGCCTCTGAACGTGTTCAATTTGGTAGCAGACTTTAGTGCACAACCCTTTATGGAGGAGAAGACGATGACAATAACGTATGCGGTGTGCCATATGTTTGGGATGTCCAGCGCTGTTTCAAATCCTTTATTATACGGGTGGCTGAACGACAACTTCAGAAAGGAGTTTGAGGAGATACTGTGCTGCTGTAAAAAGAGGCCGTTGAACAAAAACACGAGGATAAAAAACAGGAAAATGGACACAGAGTTGACGGCACTGGCCCAGTTGGAACACACCGTGACCGCCAACACGAAGACATCGCAATGCTCTCAGATTTTCTGACTAAAGGCCTGTTGTAAATAGCATGAACCCATAAGTGTTGAGATGCAAAGCATTTGAACTTTAGTGTCAATTTTTTAATAACGGTGTAAAAAGTTCCTTTATTTTTCAAGTTGTTAGATAATAATTTCTCTTGTAAATATCTGTAGATATACTGTATTATGTACTTGTTAGTGATAATATTGTACTATACGTTTTTTTGAGCCCAAAACGTAGAGTACTAATATTTGATATGAAGCCTTATTTCTATTAGTCGTAAGGATCATTTTTTATTAAATAAACTCGTTGGAGAAAAATGTGATTATGTATTTTATTTTTCTGCATGAATAATACAGCTGTTGTCTGGAAAATTGGGTACTTATCTATTTCATGTTACTGTATCGTTTTGTATGGCTTATCTCTGAAATTGAAA
>NWSH02000081.1:9892958-9909945 GCA_002382865.2 Heliothis virescens
CCCATCCACGGACCGACCGCGCCAAGCGTTGCTTAACCTTATGATCGATCGATCCGCGCGGCTTTGACTTAGCCACGAGCTCTTCACTTAGCCACGAGCCCTTCCTATAGTGATGTGACCTAACGATAGTTAATCGATTACCTTATAATATCAAATCGTTTGGCAAAAAAAATGGAATCGGAATTGCGAATTTTTATATGGCAGCTGCAGTTTATTGAGTCAATCTCTAGTGGCACAAGTTACATTCCATTTATATTTTACTCATCATAAAACGATAATAAATAAAAATAAATAAATAAAACGAAAATAAAGGCCCATTTACGCATTGCGATTTCATTCGATAGTCAAAATATTCTTAAAACTTTAAGACTGAACACTAATCATTCAACCACAAACTCCTCTAATGTTCCTATACAATCCATCTTCATTCCCAGTCAAAGTTCGACGTCGCAATGCATCTAATTGCTAAAGTGTAGATCGATGTAAACTAGTTCAAATGTTCTATGTAGTTAGAAATTCGGTTCTGTTGTTAGGAAACTGTTCTTTAATAGCTAAGATATAGAGTCTAATTTATATTGTAGATAGTTTAAAATTTAACGCTCATTCGATCTGTGAAACTAGTAATACAGTTTTTCAGTGCAAATACATATTAATAGATTTACTGGCCAGCAGTCTCACCTACTTACAAGATGGTCACCCATCCACGGATCGACCGCGACGTGCGTTGCTTTACTTTATGACCGATGGATCCTCGCGGCTTTGACTTAGCCACGAGCTCATATTATATAGATTAACTTAATATTACTTACTTTATTTCAGGGGCATGGGGCTTCTTCCATGATGGGCGATGTGAAACTGAGTTTGGACCATCCTAAAATTGTTACTATTAAATAACTTATCTTAAAAGAGATATTTTATTTGACCTTTTTAGGGTTCCTTACCCAAAGGGTAAAACGGCACCCTATTACTAAGACTTCGTTGTCTGTCTGTCTCCCTCCACGCTGTATCTCATTAACCGTGATAGCTAGAAAGCTGAAATTTTCACAAATGTATTTCCGTTGCCGCTATAACAACAAATACTAAAAATTAAAATATACGTGCGAAACCGCAAATTATAACTTTGTTATTCATACATTTGTATGAAAAGCAAAGTTATTTTTTGCGGTCCGAAAAATGTTTTTATTTTGGCTAGTTGTATGTAGGTACGGAACCCTTCGTGCGCGAGTCCAACTCGCACTTGGCCGGTTTTTTTCTTGTTAGTATCCAAGAGTAGGATAATCAACAAGATTAAGAACTATTTCACGCGGTTTCACCCGCAAAAAATCTATAGGCACTTTTAGAAGGTTTATCATACTCGTAAAAACCTCTCCATTGGTTCAGCCGTTTAATGGTAAACTAGTAAAAAACAAACAAAATAAATTAAATATTTATAACCCGAGTATTACCAGTTAGATAAAAGCCAAGTGCCCGACTCGCGCTCGAAAGGTTTCGTATCTATAAAATATCACATTTATGGGAGCCCTCTAAAATATTTGTTTTATTCTACATAGTTTTCAGTATGAGTTGTTATAGTTGCAACGATAATACATTTTCTGTTTAAATTACAGCTGACTAACTATCACGGTACTTGAGATTCCGGTGATAGTCGGACGAACGGACATCGAAGTCTTAGTAGTAGGGTCCCGTTTCACCCTTTGGGCACGGAACCCTAATAAAAAAAGAGCTGTTGGAATCTCCAACTTTTTTAATTATCACCGATTTTTGCAACGTAAATATCTCGACTTCTCTGGGCATTTAATATCGGCTACTTAGATCCAAAAATAACTTCACGCTAACCTTTTTAAACAGCAATTATTGGATCGAAAATTCCACGAACCCTTTTCTAAGCCCAAAAGACTTAGCAATACGTATGTCTAGCACTTCGACCATTGAACCGGCAGGAATCGCCATTACCAATTTAATCAAAAGCCTCTATAAGGAAAAAAACTGATTATTTACCCGCGAGGTATGATAATATGGGAATAAGTGGGTAAAGCACCAATTTTTAAAATGTACCGAACATTTGATAAATTGGTGCTTTGCCCAGATCGGGCAAGTATAATTTTTTAATTTCTTTCAATTAAAAATGAAGGTAAAGATCTTGAAGAAACCTGCACCTTAAAGTTCTAAATCTCCCGCATTCAGCAAAATTGTTGTATTAAAGAGCAATCCTTCTCTGTAAGAGAGGATTCCAGAGGATTGGGACGAAAAAAGCTGATAATAATAATGAGCGAAATGACACAAAAATAATAATAATGGCTAAGTCGTGCATTTTCAATGGCACCATTACGTACGCATATGACAAAATCGACAAACACAAGCACAAATTTAACGCACACAGGCCACATACAAATAATGAGCCATTGACAGTGGGGAGTAGTCATAGAAATGGCATCTCCAGTTGATACAATTCTCTACGATCTAAAACAAAAAACTTTTATTGAAAACAAATGAAAGGGTATTTACTTTGATGTTTGCAAAGAGAAAATTCGATTTCCGATCCTATTAGATTGGGAGCAGTTTGGTACCCAAACTATCTCGAATGCCAGATATCCTTTTGGAAAAGGAGTTGGTGAATCTTATATGATACTAGCTTCTGCCCGCGGCTTTGCCAACGCAAATCTTAAAATCTTATTTTACCTGCGTCGTTAGAGTTTCGGGAAATCTATTGGTATTCCTTTACTCTACCTAAGAAACCTTCATAACAAATTTAATTTTTTTACGCTCAGTAGTTTCAAATGTGAGTTGTCTGTTAGTATACGTATATTGATAAAAATCTGGTTATAAACCTGCCTGTCTAGTCATTAGATATATCTAGGCAAACTTAATGTGTTTAATAAGTAAAGAAAACGATTAAATTCTGTTTTATACCAAAATAATATATTTCATAACGCCTTACAAATATTTAATAGCAATACTTTATTCAGTCAACATCGGGAGTTTTTCACCAGACTCCATTCTGTAAAAAAATATTTAAATTAGATAAAAACTTTGAAATAGTTGGAAATTAATAGCATTATATCTATAACTAGCCGTTTTCCTGCGGTTTCACTCACGTCCCGTGGGAATTACTGCCCGTACCCGGATAAAATATAGCCTGTGTTACTCGTGGATAATTTAGTAAAATTAACTGTCAGCCAACCATTTCACCGACAGTTTAGACTGTAGTGTACACTGACCTCTATTAATACCACTTGACTGGTCAAGGTTTTTTTTGGGCCTGTTTGATAATNAACTGTCAGCCAACCATTTCACCGACAGTTTAGACTGTAGTGTACACTGACCTCTATTAATACCACTTGACTGGTCAAGGTTTTTTTTGGGCCTGTTTGATAATTAATTATCAAACAGGCGATTATAATCGCCAATTTTGGCGCTGTCGCACGTAGCGAGTGTCTGTGGTACTAAAACAGTGGCCCCTTATTGGTCCATATCAGCCACGTCATATACATCATAAAGTGTCAAACATCATTGTTTTCAAAAAATGTACACGTAGTTTGCAGCCATTTGCATTATACGTCAAAATTTCACTGGACACTCGCTAGTGGCGCTTCAACGCGACACAAAAAAATTGCTGTCAAACGCTTGGGACGGCCTGTCCAGTGGTATTATAGAGGTCAGTGGTAGTGTACATACTTACTTCGCCAACTATTACAGTTTTCATATTCCATTTCACAGTAGTTGTCAAATGATTGATATTGTCCATCGTAATGACGAGCGCATACCACATCCTGTCTGAAATTTATTTAGTAAATCAATATTTTGAATACAGTTTCATCATAAGCCTTTTTAGGGCACCGTACACAACGGGTAAAACGGTCCGTATTATTGGGCCTCCGCTGTCTGTCTATCTCTCATAAACCGTGACAGCTAAAAAGCTAAAATTTTCACTAGTGATGTATTTCCGTTGCCGCTATAACAACAAATACAAAAAAAATAAAAAAAATGTATTAATTGGGTCCTCATACAATAAACGTGTGAAACCGCTAATTATAACTTTGTTATTCATATATTTGTATAAAATACAAAGTTATTTTTTGTTGCCGAAAGATGTATTTTGGCTAGTTGTAGGTAATAGATATGGTACGGAACCCCTCATACGCGAGTCCAACTCGCACTTGGCCGGTTATTTGAACTCTGTCAATACACTTATTCCCATAATAATCTGGTCTATACTCACTTGTACATCTTAGGGCACATTTTGAGGAAAACGACGCATCCCTTATCAATGAAGTCTGCTTTCCTAAATACAGTTTTCTTTGGATAATATAGTACCTTCCAGGGTTTTGGATGACTTTTGTTTACGTAGCTGGCTGACCCATGTATAGAAACTGCCATTAGAACTGAAAAAAATATTATATCTATACTAATACATAGTGTGTAGGTATTATCATCGGTTTTGTGTCACCATTTCATTTAAGTTGTCTCTAAAGGGCTACAGCGTGTTGGCTTCGATCCCAAGATCGCCTTCCAAGACTCCGGGACTCTATAGTCTCGTGGTCGTGGTTAGAGATATACTAAATACTAATGTACTCGTCTATATAATAATACTAGCTTCTGCCAGCGGCATCGCCCGCAAAAATCTTTTACGAAGCAGCCCGGAGCCTGGAAGTTGGTGATTGATACACCCGTGCACCGGAGAGTACGTTAACGTCGGTTCTGCACCTGATTTCTCTCCGGTCCCGTCGGATTGCCTTCCCATCGGGATATGAGAGTGAGGGAATAGAGAGTGCACCTGTGTCTGCACAAATGTGCGTGCACTATAATAATATATCCCGCGCAGCTGGCTGATCTCTTTATTATGAGAACAGCCGCCGTAGCCGACAATCGGCCTCGGAGGTCATTATTTATTCACCACGAAATCACAACAAAGTTACTTTTAAATATATGAATTTACATACTACTACAAGAAATAACAGCGTGGTAACTGAATTCAAGCAATTTGTACACTGTCAAAACGAGGTAAACGAATTTCAGTTTTTCTATTATATAACTTCAAAGCGTTTTCAATATAATATTATTGTCAATAACTTACGCAGTAAAAACAGTGTTGGGCCATAGTGTAGCATTTTGGGCACGTCTGGTTTCCAGTTATTTCTCAGTTTTATTACTATAATTTCAGTCTAGAAACTTCAGTCGTAAAAGTTATATAAGAGAAGTTCTTATCTTTGCAGCGTTCCGTTATAATTATTATTATTTTAAGATTGGTTTGCGCAATTATTGTTGTTTCGTTTGAAATTTTATATAAGTAATTCAAAAAAAAAATTGTGCGCTAGATTTCGTATTTTTGTCAGTTAAATAAATTGTTTTTATAACAATCGATGGATAGTTCTGAAGAATTCGCTAGAAGCCAATTGCTAAGTAATTTCGTTTGAACACGACTATAATCTTTGAAATTATTATACGAGTTGGTTTTTAGTCGGTAAGAGTCTGACATTCCCTTACGCTCTTCCCCGAGGGCGGAGCGTCAACACGAGGATTTTCCAACCTGCTATCAAAAGAAAAAAACACCGAATATAATTGGGATAAGGGCAGGATGATGATCAATCATCCAGTATAAATTCACATGTCAAGTTAAATTTTCATGTATATTCTAGAAACAACAAAACAGTGTTGTAGAATATAGAAGTCTATTTTAGGAAATCTTCATTTTATTCATCAAACTGTGTTTTCAGCAAGCAATATCATATTTTTTAGGATATACAAAAAAAACAAGCTTACTTTTTTTAATGCTAAATTAGTTTAATTTATAAAATATTTACTATATTCATTTGGAATAGTACCAAATTTTTCGAAAAATTAATTTGGTGAAAACGTATTTTTTTAACAGTCATCTATTTAATTATTTTCTGAAGAATGGGCAGACAATTAAATGCAGGATTACGAACATATATTTGTTAATTAGATTATAAAATAAATGCAGGCTGCTCCCAACCGTTCCTTTTCGAAATCAATGGGAGGACTACTCTCAGGGACGTCCTATAGCTAAGATGATGATGATGATTTGATTCATTATTTCTATTTCATTTCTTTGGGAAAACTTCAGTGTTACAGCTACACTATTACTTGAAAGAGAGTATAAATGTACAGACGTCACACGGCGACCTACCACAATCTGACAAATTTCCTCAATAGATTTTCAACCTTATCACAACAGTGGAAGGTTAAAGTTCGATTGGTAAAATTTGTCAGATTCAGGGACGTTGGCCGGCTAGCGTCTGTACGTAATCTTAGCTGAGTTTACATTTTATTATAAACTAATCTTTTTCTTCAGAGCTGTCGAATAATCCTTTGGTTTTGGTAAGCACGTCGACCGCAGGGCCAGCGCTGATGATGGCATCACGGACCCTCTGACCTGCTCCCTCCTGAAAAGTTAAAAATATTAAGGCATTGGTCTAAAACTTGCAGTAGGTACTTTAGAGCCAGGGTAGAGCCAGGTTCCAGATAAAGTTCTAGATAATTATAATGGCGTCCTAGCCGATTGCCGGCCACGGCTGCTGTTCTCATACATAAGGAGATCAGCCAGCTTCGCAGGACATATTCTAGTGCACAAGCATTTGCGCAGACACAGGTGCACTCCCTAATCCCTCACTCTCATAACCCGATGGGACGGCAATCCGACACTACCGGAGAGAGATCGGGCGCAGGACCGACATTAACGTGCTCTCCGATGCACGGGTGTATCAATCACCAACTTCCAAATCCGGGCTGCTTGTGAAAGTTTCTAAAACCCACGAAGCTATTTCGGTCCGTCCCGGGAATCGAACCCGAGACCTTGTGCACAGCAGTTGGTTATGCAACCACTAGATCAATGAGGCAGTCTAGATAGCTTTATGACAGAACATGTCATAATTAAAAGTAAAAACAATCCTGTGGCATTATGTGTCAGATAGCTATT
This sequence comes from Heliothis virescens, assembly GCA_002382865.2. Lineage (NCBI taxonomy): Eukaryota > Metazoa > Arthropoda > Insecta > Lepidoptera > Noctuidae > Heliothis > Heliothis virescens. The sequence continues at coordinate 9,899,896 of NWSH02000081.1, forward strand.
TAGAATTTTTATCTGGAACATATGAAACTGGCCGAATATTGGTCTGAAACCGGCCAAGTGCAAATTGGACTTGGGCACGAAGGGTTCTGTAGCAGTATTTATGAAAAATTAACGTATCCATTACCTACGAATAGCCAAAATCTAAACATTTTTCGGCAATAAAAACAAATAAATGAATAACAAAGTTATAATTTGCGGTTTCTGAAAAAATGCTATATCTCAAAAAATGCTAAATGTATTACGTTCAAAATAATTTTCCTAAAGAGTTACAAAGTTTTACTGTTGTGATTATTTTTTATATTTTCTAAAGTTATGGTTCAATAGTTAAAGGGGGATTGTCTTCAACTTTTGGAGCAATTATTTTAGAAAAAAATAACGTAATCAAAAAAGGATTTTAGGGAACTCCTATTCTTTTTAAAATGGTTTTCCAACGATATAACTCGCGTTAGGGTTGGAATGAAAAAAAAACGCTTCTCACTTTACGTGTAGGGGAGGCTCCCTAATTTATTTATTTTCCACTTTCTATTTCTGCACTTTGTCAGCATGGTTAATATACATATTGGTACCAAATACCTACGTAAATACGTACCTCAACCCCCTTATATATTTTTTCATTTTTAGTATTTGTTGTTACAGCGGCAACAGAAATACATCATTTGTGATTTCAATTTTTTCAACAATCATTTCAACAATTTCAGCTTTCTAGCCATCACGGTTAGTGAGATACAGCATGGAGACAGACAGACAGACAGACAACGAAGTCTTAGTAATAGGGTCCCGTTTTACCCTTTGGGTATGGAACCCTAAAAAGTGAAAAGATCGAGTATTTGTTATGAGCAAAAATACTTACAATTTCTTTAAACAAATCCCATGCCGTTGCCGTTGACACAAGAATGAAACAAATGCACAAAAATACCACGATTTTAGAATTCATTTTGAAAATATTTTCGAACTTGGTTAACGACACTACCGTGCTCAGTTATGTCTTTATTAAACTTAAACTTGGTAACTTAAACACGACTTATATACTACCTTGAAGTACCTTATAACGCATCACCATTTAATAACAAAGAAAGAAAAATGCCGACGAATATTGATTCTTATGCCCGCGTGATACGTCAGAATTTTCCTTGTCAAAAGCGCGTTAATGGAAAATGATATTAAAATGAAGGTGGGTAAGAGTTCTTGTGCAATGTCGTTTTTTTATCATTTTCAGAGTTAAGTTCTTACGGTAACTATAATAATAAGGGTGTGGGCAGGGGGTTCCCTGTAGTATAAATATGTACATATTATGTGCGATACAGTTTATTATTTTTGTCATCAGACTTTTCTTCATCCTACTGCTAGGCATAAACCCATAGTTGTGAGGGTTCCGTACCCAAAGGGTAAAACGGTACCCTTTTACTAAGACTTTGCTGTCTGTCTGTCTGTCTGTTGTATCTCATAAACCGGGATAGCTACAAAGCTGAAATTTTCACAAATGATGTATTTCTTTTGCCGCTATAGCAACAATTACTAAAAATTAAAAAATATATATTAAGGGGGGTCCTCATACAACAAACGTGTGAAACCGCAAATTATAACTTTGTTATTCATATATTTGTATGAAAAAGAAAGTTATTTTTTGCTGCCCGAAAAATGATTGTATTTTGGCTAGTTGTAGGTAATAGATACGTTCATTTTTCATAGATAACGGTACGGAACCCTTCGTACGCTAGTCCAACTCGCACTTGGCCGGTATCTATGAAAAAGTACAATAGGAATGATCAAGTGAGAGTTACTTAAGTTGCACATTATTTCTTATAGATGGCGCTACTAGTATACAATTTTGCAATTAATCAATATAAATCAACAGCCTTAATATTTCTTTTTTATTTTTTTTGTATTTGTAGTTATAGCGTCAACGGATATGCATCATTTGTGAAAATTTCAGCATTCTAGCTATAACGGTTAATGAGATACAGCCTGGAGACAGACAGACAGATAACGAAGTCTTAGTAATAGGGTTCCGTTTTACCCTTTCGCCACATGCTAGCATTCAAAATACTTTACGAAACCAACGAAACAATAATTATAAACATGTATTTCAATGGCAGGAAAAACACAATTCCGTTGCTTGGGATTTTATCTTTTAAATAAAAATCCCCTTTGCCATAAGCGCTGACAACAGCAGGTCAACGTATACGAATCTGTCAAATTTTACCAATCAAACATTAACCTTCCTCCATCGTAATACGGTTGAAAATCGAGTGCAGAAATTTGACAGATTGTGGTAACTTGATGCGCTGTCGTCTGTACTTTTGTATTCGTATAGCATTGGGGATAAATATAATGATAAGTGGTAGAGTTTTTCAGGGAAATTATTGAGTAGGCTTACTACTTAGTGATTAACAGTACCTACAGATATCAGTACGACTCACGACTTCTAACTTGTACACTTGTTTGTGTTGGACTTAAAAAGAGACTTTGACCCTTAAGTTTGTTTCGGTGTTTCTTCTCAGGGTAGTCAGATAGGAAATATTTTATGGTATGGTTAAATGGTCAAAACCTATTAACAGAAATAACAATAATGGGACAAGAGCCGTATGGGTTAAATGGGACAAGAGTCACATGGTTCAAATGGGACGAGTAATATGAGTCAGATGGGTCAAATGGGACAAGAGTTATATTGGTCAAATGGGATAAGAGTCATATGGATCAAATGGGACAAGAGCAATATGGGTCAAATGGGACAAGAGCAATATGGGTCAAATGGGACAAGAGTCATATGAGTCAAATGGGACAAGTGCCATATGGGTCAATAGGGACAAGATTCATATGGGTCAAATGGGACAAGAGTCATATGGGATAAGATTTCATTTGGAGAACTTGAACCTGGAACCAGATTTGGAACCGGAACCAGAATTGGAATCGTAACCGAAACTGGAACTAGAACTGGAATATTATTATATGAGACAAATAGAAAAAAAGATCAAATGGGGTAAGAGGTCGAATACGGGAAAGAGGTCAAATAGGATAATAGGTCAAACAGGATGATTAAGTCAAACGGGATGTGAGGTCAAACAGAATGATGGGGTCAAACGGGATAAGTGTCAAATGGGACTTGATATCAAATGGGATAGACTGTCGGCCTTCGGCCTTCGGGCTTCAGCTTTCAGCTTTCAGCTTTCAGCTTTCAGCCTTCGGCTTTAGGCTTTAGGCTTTCAGCCTTCAGCCTTCAGCTTTCAGCCTTCGGCTTTCGACCTTCAGCTTTCGGCCTTCGGGTTTCAACCTTTGGCTTTTTGCCTTCGGCTTTCGACTTTCGACTTTCTGCTTTTGGTTTACGACACACGACTTTCGACTTTTACCTTTCGACTTTCGACTTTCGCCTTTCGGCTTTGGGTTTTTTGGTGGGTCCCGGCTGTTTTTATCTACACTTCTTTTGCAGTCGTAACGAGAACTCAGGAGCCAGAAAGTTTACAACTAGTCTTACCAAGGGGTATCGGATTGCCCGGGTAATTGGGTTGATTGGGTCAGTCAGATAGGCAGTCGCTCCGCTTAGACTGAAATCCGACCCCAAAATAGTCAGCCGCTGATTTTCCTTTCGAAAATAAACTATATTCTTTGGTGATAAGATATTAAACTATATTCAAAAGCATAACCGAGTTCCAAAAATAACAATATAATATAAACAAAGCAATGATAAAATCCAAAACATTGATAAGGGTACACCCCCGGTTTCTATCACTTTATTATAATTAACCTTTGACATATAAAAGCAATTAATTAATATATCGGTTAAACATAATAATATGATTAACTTCATAATGTTTTATTTACATTGTGTTATCATTTATGTTACAGTAATATTACATATTGAAAGTTTGGAATAGGGGAAGAACATAGCATTTTATCAAGAACTACCGTTTCCCGCGGTTTCAATCGCATCCCGAAGAAGCATTTTTCCCGTACGCGGGATAAAATAAAGTCACACTCACAGATAACGTATTTTTTTTTTTCAAACTAAAAGAATTTTCAAAATCGTTTAGTAGATTCAGAGATCAAAGAATGACAAATTAAAACGTTAATTGTTTAAAATATAGTTACAACTAGCTTTTGCAAGCGACTTCATTCGCGGACCATGTCGCTTATGCCAGCGACAACGGGTCGTCATAAGCAAAGATCTTTCCCTTCACTGCCCTGCTCCCATTGATTGTAGCGTAATGAAAAGTGTACTATAACCATCTCAGGAGCATGAAAATTGTACCAAGTTTCGTTAAAATCCGTCGAGTAGTTTCTGTTTCTATAGCGGTTATACGGACAGACAGACAAAGTTTGTCTGTCTGTTTGTTGTTTGTTAACATTCATTTCATTGTCAACATTGTTTAATGTTTAACATTCTATGGATTGCATTTTTGACATCCCTAATCACTTGATTAAATAACTATCATATTTGATAACTATGATATTTGGAAATATATTTCAATTATAGAATTGACCTCTCTACAGATTTATTATAAGTATAAATGTGTAGGAAGGGAGAAGTAGGGTCGGAATTACCTGCGTGGTTTTAATTAACTTAATTATTATGGTACTCTTTGTATTACAGGTATAATGGTTACAATATGTTACACTTTACTAAGCTTTGAGTTAAGATTAAGATCTTTTAATCTTTATTTACTAGCTAGCTTTCACCAGCGGTTTCACTCGCGGCTATTCTTCCCGTATCCAGATCAAAAGTAGCCTATCTATACTAATATTATAAAGCTGAAGAGTTTGTTTGTTTAAACGCGCTAATCTCAGGAACTACTGGTCCGATTTAAAAAATATTTCAGTGTTAGATAGCCCATTTATTGAGGAAGGCTATAGGCTACTTTTCATTCGGGTAAGGGAACTAGTTCCCTCGAGAAGCGGGCAAAGCCGCTGGTAGAAGGTAGTAAACTATAAGCCTGTTTTCATCTAAATTGGCCCAGCCATAACTTCTTTAATTTATTTTATAATTGAAACGAATAGCTACAAACACTATCAATTATTTAATTCGCAATTTTAGTACTTAATACAAAGTTAGCTTCTTTCAATATCAGTCTCAAGGAAAATTAGTCTTTATACTCTAAATATAGAGTCTACTTTCCGGCGATGGCAGCAGCCTGGCCAACCACAGCAACTGCAGGCCCAGCTTTGATAATTCCATCACGAACATGCTGGCCGACCCTTTCCTGAAAATAATAAAGCTATATTAGAATAATAATAGGTATAAAGCTGAAGGATTATTTGATTTTATTAACATGCTTTTATTAGATCGGTAAACTGCCTCGTTGGTCTAGCGGTCGCATAGCCCGACTGCCGATCGGTCTCGGGTTCGATTCCCGGGCCAGGCCGAAATCGCTTTGTGGGTTTTAGAAACTTTCACAAAGCAACCTGGAGTTTGGAAGTTGGCGGTGTTACACTCCCGTGCCTGGGAGGGGACGTAAAGCCGGCGTCCTCGAATGCTACTCAATTAATCAATAGTCCTTAATGCATATAAAATTATCTTTTTCTTTATCTTTACTCACGAGAGAGGCCGTCAGGCGGATTTGAAAAAACTCTAACACTAGGGCTTGTTAGGTGATTAAACCTGCAGCTCATTCGATAAGAAGAAGAAAATTAGATCGGCCTGTATGTAATCAAATCTAAGATTACTAATTTCACCATCTTCCAAGGATCGTAACGTCATGAAAATTGGCAGTTATATGTAGTTTGCATGACAATACAATAATATGGTACTGTCAAACTGATCTCATGATGGAACCGAAAGATATGAACTGGAACTTAATGTTAGGACATCGTATTATACCCGTATATACGCGGTCGAAATGCGAACGACCTCTTTTTGGGAAGTCGGTTAAAAATATCATTAAGCTCACATTTCTTAGGTTACAAGTTACGGTTTAAGTTTTCAAAGTCGTGAGAAAGTAACAAGTTCATAATAATCCTAAGTTAAAGTTACTCTGAGCAATTACGTCAGCTTGTTAAGCCTTTTAGTTAAGGTGACACAGTTAGAATGACCATTCTGTAGTTAAAACTTTTAATTATGTAACTTTTATTGCAATAATTACTTTAACTTTGTTTTTTTTTATCGGTTTATGCTTAAAAAGAATGCGTATTTTGTAGCAATTTTTGTGAATATGAATTTAAAATAAGACTTTTTTACATTAAGGATTTTTAGTTATTTATTTGAATAAATAAAATAAAAGAATTATGTATTTATGCCGTTTAAGGCTCTTACATTATTTTTGCTGTCCTGATGAAAGATTATTTTGGCGTTTATGTTAAAAATAGCTATTAAAATTGTTATGCCCCATAAACATGTGATGATATATACTTTAAGAGGTTCTGAAGAGAAATATTCAATATTTTTTTTTTATATACTTAATTAATATGAGAATTTTGACCAGGTGGTCAAAACCCTATAAAAATCATAATGATCTGACAATTATTACAGAACAAAATATTCCTATCACAAAGTTATCAATCCACATTTTAACATAGACTTACAACTTTCTTAAAGAACTTCCATCTAGGTTCAGGTGCTCCCGAAACAGTTGATAAAGCCACGAAACAGGCAACCACAAAGAAGAATAACTTCGTGAAATTCATTTTAAATCAGAAATAATAAAATGAAATAATTGTAAAAAATATATATTAACATGGAATTCGAAATTCCTATTTCAAACTCAGGTGATACGACGCGAATGATGCTCTACCTATGTAAAGATGGGTTTAAATACTTTCTTTCTTTCTAAAGTGGTTCAGCTATCTCTTGAATCAAAGTAAAGAGTTTTGAGTTTTATTTTCATGGTGCTATGAGTCATATTTGAAAAGAGATTGCATTAACCGTTAGTTCGTGTCTGCTGTTAACGTGCTAAGCAAGGGGACTCCCGCGGTCCCGGTTAAGTTATGTTACCCGCGAATAAGTTCAATTATTTATTTTTCAAAATATGGTTTAGTCATTGATTAGTTTTATTAGCAGAATATTTTCCTGTTATTAAGTATTGTCATTATAAATATATAATAGGCTAACTAGAATAAATGTTCTCGTAGTTTTTTTATGTTTATCCCCTACAACGACTACGTCATCGTTTAACGGCAGATTTTAGAACCAAAACTTTTTTTGTTTGTTTTTTTATACGCTTAAGGCTCCGAAACTACTGAACTGATTTGAAATGTTCTTTCACTGTTGGAAAGCTAGCCTATCTTCGAGTAGCATAGGCTATAAATTTATCCGGGTACGCGGAGAAGTTCCCGTGGGACGCGGGTGGAACCGCGGGAAACCGCTTGTAAATAATAAAATCAAAGATCAATAATTGTTCACTATCATAAACACTTGACTTAGAAATTATTGACCTCTAGATTACATTGTTAACCTATATTAAACACAATTACAAGAGCAAAGATTACAAGATTATTTAATCTCAAGAATAATTATTATTTTACACTTGGCATATTTGTTCAAGTGTTAAAACTGCACTTTAACTAAAGTACCAAGATAATAAGTAGGGCTTATAAGACCGTACTGCACGGCGCGATGGACAAACGGTAAGTATTATTTCTGTTATTATCTGGTTTTGTCTGTAAGAGATCGGTTTTAGTAATAAGACCGACCATTGTGTCTCCTAAACCAAATTTTTATAATATGTTTTTTTTATGTAAATTGGTGTACATCATAAAGAATATACCTATCTATCTATGTTAGTCAAGCAAGTTTTAGTAATAAAAGTCAAAATGATGATTTGTTTGAGTATATAACAGCAACCAGAAAAATTGACGATGAGTCAGATAAATCATTAATGTACACAAAAAAAAGTAAGAATAATATGTACGATAAGGGGATTCACATGCAGCATCCCAGTTCACTCGCCACTCATTAGCTGAGAATCTCTTATCAACGCTTTTGCGGTCACAAATTGACTCATCTCAACCTTATAACGTAATACTTAAAGACCAAAATTACATGAGCTATTATTTTAGAGATGCAAAAATAAATTTGTCTTGTTTTTCAAAGCTGGTATAAATATGTTATAATTGTTGGTAGAGCATCATTCGTTTCGTTTGCACTTAAAGTGTGATTTTATGATTAATAGTTATTTGCTATTTTAATAAATTCTATTTTTGAATTTATAATAAATTATTATTATTATTTAAAATGAACTTCTCAAGGATATTTTTCTTCGTGTTCGCGTGTTTGGTAGTACTGTGCAGCGTGTCGGCGGCGCCTGAGCCGAGGTGGAAGGTCTTCAAGAAAATTGTAAGTTGATATTTTTTTTATTCCATGTTTTTGGTAAAAGTTTTAATTGCTAAAGTTTAAAGAAAATTAATTGAGTACCTTGTTAAGAAGAATAATCTAAAGTAGTTGATTGCCTCATTGATGTCGCATAGCGTGACTGCTGTGCTCGAGGTTTCGGGTTCGATTCCCGGGTCAGAAAAAAACAGTCTGGAGTCTGGAAACTGGCGATTGATACACCCGTGCATCGGAGAGTCCGTTAATGTCGATCCTGCACCAGACCGTCCCATCGGGCTATGAGAGTGAGGGAATAGGGAGTGCACTGTGTCTGCGCAAATCCTTATGCACTATATAATAATATATCCTGCGCAGTTGGCTGACCATCTTGTATGAGAACGTGTCAGATATCAGCCATTGACGCTATCATAGTAAAGCCCTTTCAGGTTATCTACAGTATGACATTAATTACAAAATTATTTTCTTTTTTCAGGAGAAGGTGGGTCGCAACATCCGAGACGGCATCGTGAAGGCTGGACCAGCGATAGCAGTTCTCGGCCAAGCTAAAGCATTAGGATAAATAACTATTGTATTATTAATATTAAGAGTTTCAATATCTAAGTCGCATTTAAATACTCATTCTGCCATAATAAATGTATTTTTAAGTATCCAGCTTTTCTTTTTTTCTGGAAGACCAATCTTCTTCTTATCGAGTGAACTGCAGGTTTATTACCTGACAAGCCCTAGTGTCAGAGTTTTCTCAAATCCACATGGCGGCCTCTGACGTGGAATTATAACTACGACTGCTACTGAGTAGCATTTGAGGACGCCGGCTTTACGCCGGCAAGGCAGTTTATACATAGAGGAAGACCAATAGATGGGTTACATGGAAGATGACATGAATAAAGGAGTGAAAGTCAGTATGACGAGTGACAGGGACAAATGGAAGCAGAAAACATATTTTAGACAACAATCCGGGTCTTACTCGCGATCAAACTATTAAAAGTTTTACGATACCTCTTTTCTCCCGACGTTTCGGCCGAATTGCACCGACCGTGGTCACGGGAAGACTACATATTGCCCCAACCTCAAATAAAATTGGGAACAGGGTAGGAAGATGATGAGCTTTCAGTTTTTTTTTTTGCATTTTCTCTACAATAGCAGTTTTCGCGCGGTTTCATTCGCGTCTCATTGGTACTACTGCCAGTATAGCAGTGAAATTATTTTTCAACTCGGTCAAGTAGTTTCAGAGCCTTTATGAATCAGACAAAAAACAATTCTTCCTCTTCATTTTATTAGTATAAATAAAATGAATGGGTGGTATTGGGCTACTGTTTAGATATATATAGAAAATAATTTGTTGGTGGTTACTCTTTTAAAATATTTACAGTGGTATCACAGGTTTTTCTCTTATAAGGTCGTTTTTAGGGTCATGTATCTATACTAATATTATAAAGCTAAAGAGTTTGTTTATTTGGTTGAACACGCTAATCTCAGGTACAACTGGTCCGATTTGAAAAAATCTTTCAGTTTTAGTTAGTCCATTTACCGAGAAAGGCTATGGGCTACTTTTTATCCGGGTGCGTGGAGTAGTTCCTACGGGAAAGCGGGTGAAACCGCTGGCGGAAGCTAGTTTATTATAATAAAGAGAAGGTTCACATGATAACAATAAAAAGTTGACCCGAACGCGGGTGATACCGCGGGAAACAGTTAGTAATCAGGAGTTTCAACCGCGTCCGTGGGAACTTCTCGACGCACCCGGATAAAAAGTAGCCTATAGCCTTCCTCGATAAATGGGCTATCTAACACTGAAA
>NWSH02000081.1:9931297-9942977 GCA_002382865.2 Heliothis virescens
GTAAAATATACAAGTCCGTAATAAGAACTGTCGTCCTGTATGGATCAGAGTGTCGGCCACTGAAAAAGAGGGATGAAAAGAGAGTGCATGTAGCAGAGATGAGAATGTTAAGATGGATGTGTGGTGTGACAAGAATGGATAAAATGAAGGATGAGTACATTGGAGGAAGTCTGAAAGTAGTCACCAATCACAGAAAAGATGAGAGTTAAGCGCCATGGTATGGGCATGTAATGAGGAGGGAGGAAACGCATGCCACAAAAAGTGTAATGGGAGTGATTGTAGATGGAAAGATGGATGGATTGCTTGAAAGATGACATGATTAAGAAGGGAGTGAATGTCGGTGTGACGAGTGATAGGGAGAAATGGAAGCAGAAGTTATTGCGCCGACCCCAAATAAAATTGGGAACAGAGCAGGAAGATATATATATACCGTGGCTTCTCGAGCTTGTACCAGTTAGTTAAAAAGTTGTTAGATGCGTTTGACCGATACTGTTACAAAAGGGATGAGTACAGGGAACGAGCGAGCACGATGGCGTGTGCAGGAGTATATTCAATTCCGAGAACGAAAATCTTGCTTGCTATCGCTATTTAAAGAATATGTGAATTGGGGATTTGTGGCAAATTTACAATAACCCTCTTGAACCTGTGACGAGTTTACACATATTTTTTATACATGTGACGAATTTACTTTCAATGTATGGATTTTTCAAAATGTGACGAATTTACTTTGTGACGAATGTACAATAGCCCACGCTAATAGGTACAGATGACAGCAGGTCAACCTACCCGAGTCTGTCAAATTTTACCAATCGAAAATAATCCTTCCACCATAGTGATAAGGTTGAAAATTTATTAAAGAAATTTTAAAGATGGAGGTAAGTTGATGTGCCGTTGTTTGTATATGAACCACCATATATACAAATATCACCATACTATAAGTTAATAAATTACTATTTTACCAACTAAAAACACAACAGAAATGTAAAAAAGGACAGCCGAGTTGAATACAGAGATTATTCTTGGCTATAGGCTTCACCGCAAAAAGAATCGAGATCTTAATGAGTACCAAGTTCTATGCAAAATCCGAATATGTATTTATAGGAGCAAAATTACATCATGAACAATCTATACTAATATTATAAAGAGAAGAGTTTGTTTGGTTGAACGCGCTAATCTCAGGAACTACTGGTCCAATTTGAGAAATTCTCTCAGTGTTAGATAGCTCATTTATTGAGGAAGGCTTTAGGCTACTTTTTATCCGGGTGCGTGGAGTAGTTCCCACGGGATGTGGGTGAAACCGCTGGCTGGAGCTAGTTAGTATTAAAGTCAATTTCTTTGCTTTATTAATTTGGCGGTAAGAGTCCAGCAAGCCCCTCCACCTCTCCCCAAATGGAGGATATCCATGAGGATTCCCCTCGTCAAAAAAATCAATCCAAATATAAAGCTCAAATAAAATCAACGAAAGTTAATATGTGTACCATTGTGGAGTTCCAAAAGAGCAAAATCAAAATATTGCCACGGGGAATAACATAACATTTCACTATCGGGACTTTTCTGAGGTCGGTTCAATGAAGCGCATTATCATTACAAACTTATATTTGCAGCTACAATAATTGTTTACAAATTGAAACAGTATTTATGTTTACGGTACAGAGCTGATAATTGTACAGTCCTCAATTTGCTGATAGCTAATATTAATTTGTTTACTTGGTTTCATATATAAACGCTCTGAAGTAGAGCATCATTCAATACACGTGTTTCTGAATTCAAATAATAATTTTAATTTTGAATAATTAATACTAAAAATGAATTTCTCGCGGATATTTTTCTTCGTGTTCGCGTGTTTGTTAGCACTGTGTAGCGTGTCGGCGGCGCCTGAACCGAGGTGGAAGGTCTTCAAGAAAATTGTAAGTTGCTTTTTTATTTCATGTAGATACCAAAGAAGGATATGAGTCACAGTGCCTTGATGGTTGTATTAAGTATAAGATTTGATATAAATCGGTTCAGCAGTTTAAATGCCAAATTAACAAGAGCCTTAACCAATATGGGCCGTCTTCAAAAAAAAAAATGTAATAAGGTTAGTCCGTAATTTAGATTTAACGCAAAATATTGGTGTTTCGGAAAGCACGATAAACTGGTGGCTCCCGGCTATCATTAGAATATCTTTGACAGTCGTTACGAGTGGTCAGAAGCCCAGAAAGTTTACAACCAGTCTTACCTAACTTACTTAACTACTACTCTTACTTAACTTGGTTGTGGAGGTCAGACAGGCAGTCGCTCCATGTAAAACACTGGTTCTCAGCTGCATCCAGTTAGCCTAGAAACTGACCCCTACATAGTTGGGAAAAGGCTAGGCAAATACTCATGTAATTATTTCTATTTTTCCAGGAGAAGATGGGTCGCAACATAAGGGACGGTGTCATCAAGGCTGCGCCAGCTATCGAAGTCCTGGGCCAGGCTAAAGCTCTTGGAAAATAGATCTTAACTGTTAAGGAATAATATTCAAAGTATTATAACTGTACATTACCTCGAATATCAAAAAATATCTTATGTGATTTTTTTTTTATTTTTTGTAAATATTTTTACGTTTATTTATTTATGTAATACTCAAAGTGCCATGCAATTAAATTGTTTTAAGCATTTTTTCTTGTTTCTTTTTACCATGATAAATATCAATGTATATTTAATTACAGTGTTCTAACATATATTTACCTGCATATATGAAAAACCGGTCAAGTGCAGGTTGGATTCGCGCACGAAGGGTTCCGTGCCATATCTATGAAAAATGAACGCATCTATTACCTGCAACTAGCCAAAATACAACCATTTTTCGGGCAGCAAAAAAATATCGTTGTTTTTCCTACAAATATATGAATAACAAAGTTATAATTCGCGGTTTCTGAAAAAGCTGTATCTAAAACTGCGCACTATATTTTATTCAAACCAATTTTGGGTGGTAGTTTTTATTGAGACCTATAACATATTTTTCTTTCAGATTTTTCACTTAAAAATTACAGTGGCACACATTTAAGCACTTTGGAAGTGTCTTATTCTGAAACGATATACTTTCAAAAAAAATGGTTTTAGGAACCTCAGTACCATTTTTAAGACCTATCTATAGACACCACACTCGTACAGGTTTGATGAAAAAAAAATATTTTAATTTCAGTTTCATGTATGGGGGGAGGCCCACCTAATAATATATTTTTATTATTTTTGTAGGAAAATCGTAAAACGGTTAATATAATACATCTAACTACCAAGTTTTAACCGTGTAGTCATAATAGTTTCGGAATAAAGTGGCTGTGACATACGGACGGACAGACTGACATTTTGCCATTCGGCTACAGAACCCTAACAAACTCTTAGCTTTATAATTATTATAAGAATTCCAAGAGTTTTACTTCCCTGTCGATGGACCGACTTCGCCAGGCTAGCTCGTTGAGGACACTCTGCAAGCATGCAAGACCACGCGGGGAGTGGGACGTAGGCAGCGGGGTGCGGGGGTGACTCACATACATATACCATATGATAGGATACTTAAGTTTTAGCAATAATTAAAGTATAGATTTTAGTACTACTACGTACTGCAAACCTCTCTAGCCTCTTTATGCTGTGCCCTACCGGGTCCATATTGTTTCTAATATATTGTTCTAACTCTATAAGATACCACCTGTATAACATATGGAATGCAAATAAAGAATTGAGTATTGAGTGATTACAGGAGCGCGGGACGGTCACAGTGACAGGGATGTTGGTAGACTGGGTTAGTACCACGCGCCTACTTTTATTGTTTCATTCCATGACATATAAAAATCAAAGTCCTGACTTATTCACTGACTCATCAACGCTGGACCCAAACCCATAAAGCTGAAATTTTGCACAGAGGTTCATCTTAAGACACTCACGCGAGATAAGAAGGATTACCCGAAATTTCCACGGGAACGGGAAAAAACGGGATTTTAAGTTTTATGTGGGCGAAGCCGCTGGCAGAAGCTAGTAGTTTTATTCTACTACAATACAGAGGTTTCCTTCTATATTATTTAGTCTTTTTTTTCTACTTTTAAACCTTTACAATTTCATCGCGATTAAGACCCGTTAACATTTATGTATGTTTATCAATATTTTGAGATTAAATAAATATTTTTTTAATCTAAAAAATAAACTGTCTGTCTAACCTTCAAAACCCAGTAAATCAAACTGATTTCCAGCTTTCTGGCTTTTTCTTGCCAAAGATGTTCAAACGACACACAATAATAAAAGGATAAAAAAAAATACTGAAGAAATAATGAAACAGCGAAATAACTTATAAAATATATATTTCCACAGCAGCATTATAATAAATAGTATTTACAGGGTACATTCTACAGCAGTACCTAATACTATAGTTTTATCCTAAAGCCTTTGCTTGATCAATGACGGCGACGGCTGGTCCAGCTTTAATTACACCATCCCGGACGTTGCGACCAACTTTCTCCTGAAAAAAATAATTAAAGTAGTAAGTAAAATCCTTTTTAGGTTTCCGTATACAAAGGGTAAAACGGGGCCCTATAAGTAAGCCTCCGCTGTCTGTCTGTCCGTCTCCAGGCTGTATCTTATAAACCAGGATAGTTAGAAAGCTGTCATTTTCACAATTGTAGTATTTCCGTGGCCGCTAAAACAACAAGAAGGTAATAAAAATTTAAAAAGAAGATAGAAATTAAGGGATTCCCATACATGCAACGTGTTTTTTTTTCCTATTTTTCATACATACTGGTACAGGACCCTTCGTGCGTTCCAACTCGCACTTGGTCGGTTTTTAGGGTTCCGTAGTAAACTAGGAACCCTTATAGTTTCGCCATGTCTGTCTGTCCGTCCGTCTGTCCGTCCGCGGATAATCTCAGAGACTGTTAGAGCTAGAAAGCTGAAATTTGGTACCAATATGTAAATCAACCACGCCGACAAAGTTCAAGAATAAAAAGTGGAAAAAATTGTTTTATTAGGGTGCCTCCCCTACACGTAAAGTGGGGCGTGATTTTTTTTTTCATAACAACCCTAACATGTGATATATCGTTGGATAGGTATTTTAAAATGAATAGGGGTTTTCTGAAATCATTTTTTGATTATGTTAATACTTTCGGAAATAATTGCTCCAAAAGCTGAAAAATAGGCGTCCCCCCCCTCTAACTTTTGAACCGCAGGTTTAGAAAATATGAAAAAAATCTCAAAAGTAGAAATCTACATAAACTTTCGAGAAAAATTATTTTGAACGTAGTACAGACAGCAGTCTTTGAGATATAGCAAATTTGAAATATGAAAAACAAAGTTATTTTTTGTTGCCGAAAAATGATTGTATTTTGGCTAGTTGTAGGTAATAGATGCGGTCAGTTTTCATAGAAAATGGTACGGAACCCTTCGTGCGCGAGTCCGACTCGCACTTGGCCGGTTTTAATATTTCTAAAAAGAAAGGATTTTTGTTATGTTTTCACGCAAAAACTGCAAAACCAATTTATTTTTTTTATTTAGATGATGAGCCATCCAAAACTCACTCCCATAGACCCACGCTTACGGTGGCCGGTCATCTCTTGACAACTGTGCTGGGATCATCTTCAAATCTAACTTGATGCAGCTGAGTACCTTCCAGTATTTTACATGGAGTGACTGCCTGTCACTTGTTCTCACTGGTGGTACTAGTCTCCTTAAAATTTAACTCTAAAGGTCATTCAATGATCCGAATTAATCTTCTTCTTATCCACCGAGCTGCAGGTTTAATCACCTAACAAGTCCTAGTGTCAGAGTTTTCTCAACTCCGCCTGACGGTCTCTGATGTGGAATTATAGCGACAACTGCAACTATAGCATTCAAGGACGCCGGTTTTACGTGCCCTCCCAGGCACGGGGGTGTAACACCGCCAACTTCCAAACTCCAGGCTGCTTTGTGAGAAAATCCATGTAGCAATTTTGGCACAGCAGTCGGCTATGCGATAGCTACACTATGAGAGTGAGTTATTCTCTAACTTTGGAATAAAGTGGCGTGGTTATAATTAGTTATAGTTATAAAAAAAAACAACTAACAATTTTCTTGAAGACCTTCCACCTCGGCTCAGGCGCCGCCGACACGCTGCACACTGCTACCAAACACGCGAAAACGAAGAAAAATATCCGCGAGAAATTCATTTTTACAATTATTTATTCGAAATTAGAACTATTATTGTGAACGAATTGACGAAGATGTCGAAGTGGATGTTCCATTTTCAAAACGCTCGCTTTATATACTAGTAAGCTGACCAATTTATTGTTTGCAGTTGATAAAGTCAATTTCATACAAATGGGTTGTTGTACATTCGTCACAAAGTAAATTCGTCACGAAAAAAAGTATGTGTTTTGCCACAATTCTATTAAACCAATATATTAATTTTGTTTATTGTAAATTCGTCACATAGGTATTATTCGCACCGATAGCAAANGGGTTGTTGTAAATTCGTCACAAAGTAAATTCGTCACGAAAAAAAGTATGTGTAAATTTGCCACAATTCTATTAAATTTCCAATATATTAATTTTGTTTATTGTAAATTCGTCACATAGGTTTTATTCGCACCGATAGCAAAAAAATAACAAGAAGTAGAATAAAATGTTCTAAGTATATTTTTCAAAATCACATCAAGTTTAATAATTTACCTTACATCTACATAACAACAATCACAGTTCTCGAGTGACTTAACAATACTAATATAAACAATAGAAAGAAAATCACAGCAATAATATTTTTTTTTTATATTCATATAATTTCATCATCATCTTTTTTTAATTTAACATTACATTTATAAAGAATCACAGATCTCGACTTACTGACTTGCCTACAACAATAATAAATAATAAAATACACTTACTACTTACACCATAATGGCTTCTCGATGTGATATACACAAGTCCGGTCCACAGCGGGCACTACCGTCAGTTTCAGTGTGGGCTTTGGCCTACATCAGGGGTCGGCTCTTAGCCCATACTTCTTCCTGATGGTAATAGCGCGTCCATTACCAACGAGGTCCAGAGCAGATTGGAGGCATGGCGGTTGAGATTGGAGACTGTAAGCTTGAAACTTAGCACAAGCAAAACAGAGACAGTCGAGACAGAGACTTCGACTGTCAATCTAGACCTGTGACCATAACTCTAGCCGCATGCCTTAACCACTCTGCTCCGACTTTCGGTACCTCGAGCCACTCGTCCAGAGTGATGGCGAAGTGGACCGAGACATCACCATCGCATCAGCTGCGAATGGATGAAATGGCGACAGGTCACAAGTACAATTTGCGATCCACGGATGCCCCTCAAATTAAAGGGTAAAATATACAAGTCCGTAATAAGAACTGTCGTCCTGTATGGATCAGAGTGTCGGCCACTGAAAAAGAGGGATGAAAAGAGAGTGCATGTAGCAGAGATGAGAATGTTAAGATGGATGTGTGGTGTGACAAGAATGGATAAAATGAAGGATGAGTACATTGGAGGAAGTCTGAAAGTAGTCACCAATCACAGAAAAGATGAGAGGTAAGCGCCATGGTATGGGCATGTAATGAGGACGGAGGAAACGCATGCCACAAAAAGTGTAATGGGAGTGAATGTAGATGGAAAGATGAAAGGATTGCTTGAAAGATGACATGATTAAGAAGGGAGTGAATGTCGGTGTGACGAGTGATAGGGAGAAATGGAAGCAGAACTTATTGCGCCGACCCCAAATAAAATTGGGAACAGAGCAGGAAGATATATATATACCATGGCTTCTCGAGCTTGTACCAGGTTGATCAAGATCCATTTTTTCAAAGACGGTGCTATCACAAATCATATTTGGAACAGATCGACAAGGTCAAGGGAGTCACTTAGTTAAAAAGTTGTTAGATGCCTTTGACCGATACTGTTACAAAAGGGATGGGTACAGGGAACGAGCGAGCACGATGGCGTGTGCAGGAGTATATTCAATTCCGAGAACGAAAATCTTGCTTGCTATCGCTACTTAAAGAATATGCGAATTGGGGATTTGTGGCAAATTTACAATAACCCTCTTGAACCTGTGACGAGTTTACACATATTTTTATACATGTGACGAATTTACTTTCAATGTATGGATTTTTCAAAATGTGACGAATTTACTTTGTGACGAATGTACAATAGCCCACGCTAATAGGTACAGATGACAGCAGGACAACCTACCCGAGTCTGTCAAATTTTACCAATCGAAAATAATCCTTCCACTATAATGATAAGGTTGAAAATTTATTAAAGAAATTTTAAAGATGGAGGTAAGTTGATGTGCCGTTGTCTGTATATGAACCACCATAGATACAAATACCACCATACTATAGGTTATTAAATTATTATATTAATTAGCCAACGAAAGTTAATAAGTGTACCATTGTGGAGTTCCAAAAAAGCAAAATCAAAATATTGCCACGGGGAATAACATAACATTTCACTATCGGGACTTTTCTGAGGTCGGTTCAATGAAGCGCATTATCATTACAAACTTATATTTACAGCTACAATAATTGTTTACAAATTAAAACAGTATTTATGTCTACGGTACAGAGCTGATAATTGTACAGTCCCTAGTTTGCTGATAGATAATTTTAATTTGTTTACTTAGTTTCATATTTAAACGAGACGCTCTGAAGTAGAGCATCATTTAATACGCTTGTTTCTGAATTCAAATACCTAATAATTTTAATTTTGAATAAATAATTCTAAAAATGAACTTCTCGCGGATATTTTTCTTCGTGTTCGCGTGTTTGGTAGCAGTGTGCAGCGTGTCGGCGGCGCCTGAGCCGAGGTGGAAGGTCTTCAAGAAAATTGTAAGTTGCTATTTTATTTCATGTAGATACCAAAGAAGGAGCTGAGTCACAGTGCCCTAATGGTTGTATTTGGTATAAGATTTAATATAAATCGGTTCAGCAGTTTAAATGCCAAATTAACAAGAGCCTTAACCAATATGGACGTTCTTCAAAAAAAAAATGTAATAAGATTAGTCCGTTAGTCCGTAATTTAGATTTAACGCAAAATATTGGTATTTCGGAAAGCACGATAAACTGGTGGGTTCCGGCTGTCATTTGAATATCTTTGACAGTCGTTACGGGTGGTCAGAAGCCAGAAAGTTTACAACCAGTCTTACCAATAGGTATCGGGTTGCCTGGGAAACTGGGTTGTGAAGGGCAGACAGGCAGTCGCTCCATGTAAAATACTGGATCTCAGCTGCATCCAGTTAGACCGGAAGCTGAACCCTACATAGTTGGGAAAGGCTAGGTAGATACTTATGTAATTATTTCTGTTTTTCCAGGAGAAGATGGGTCGCAACATAAGGGACGGTGTCATCAAAGCTGCGCCAGCTATCGAAGTGTTGGGCCAGGCTAAAGCTCTTGGAAAATAGAACTTAACTGTTAATTAATAATGTTCAAAGTATTATAAGTGTTCATTACCTCGAATATCAAAGAATATCTTAGGTATTTTTTTTTTGTTAATATTTTTGCGTTTATTTTATCTAATACTCAGAGTGCCATGCAATTAAATTATTTTAAGCATTTTTTCTTGTTTTTCTTTTCTTACCATGATAAATATCTATATATATTTAATTACAATGTTCTAACATACCTATATTTACCTGCATATAGGGAAAAACCGGTCAAGTGTAGGTTGGACTCGCGCACGAAGTGTTCCGTACCATTATCTATGAAAAATGAACATTATCTATTACCTACAATCAGCCAAAATACAATATTTTTTCCAAATAGACCAACAAGGCAGTATTTTGCGGAAATCAACAACTATAATACCACCTCAGTAACGCAAATAAAAATTAGTATTTGGAAAAACAAGATGGCAATGATTTTATCAACATGCCAATAATTTCAAGCCGCACTGTGGGCTATAATGAGTCTTTGGCAGAGGAGTGTCAAAAGGAATGTGAATTATTCTGTTCAATGCAATTAATTTATTAGTGAACATAGGTTAAAATATATGTTACAAACAAAATATATTTTGATCTCTACGTCGTACCACTTGATGGTGTACAAATAGTTAAATTGATTATAAATATTAAATGCAATTAATATCATAAAACTTAAGTTTAACTTACATTACATTATAGTCAGTTTAAAAGTTCCTAATTCTTATTTGGTAGGATGGTAGCTTACTGATCAAAGCACCGTTTTGTAGTAATCATCAATGACCCGCTGTGGGTGTCGTAGGAGGGAGTGTCAGAATTTTACTGACTATAATCTACCTTTGTTCTTTCTGAAGCCCTGGAGCCCTTTGTTTACCAGCCAATCTCGCAGTCCCCGCAAGAGTGGATAAATCATCTAGCTACTTCTTTTTACTGTCCCACTGCTAGGCGCCTGCCCCCTCCCACACAGAGTAGGATTGAGCTTTATGAAGCGTAGTGAATGAACGCTTGCTCAACGTTTTCCTTCACCTTTAATCAGCCATTGGTGTCAAAGATATACTTAGAAAGGACAGACAAACTTAGAAAAGTTGCATTCGAACTTGCCTGACCTGGAATCGAACTCACGCACTCGTACTTGAGAGGTTGGTGCTTTACCCACTTTGCCACCATGACTGAACGAGTATTGTTCAGTTTCAATTCCGTGTGAAATTAAGCATTGTATTTTTTTACTTTCTCATTGTATTTACCGCATAAATGGTAATAGAGAACATAGTTGAGGATACTAGAACTTCTCTGAAACACTTGGAAATCTGAAATCTTTCTTCATTCTCTGTATATAATAGACTAGCTGTTTCTCCGCGGTTTCACCCGCGTCTCGTGAGAACTACTGCCCGAACCCGGTTAAAATATAACCTACCATATGTTACTCGGGGATAGTCCAGCTTCCCAACTGCGAAAGAATTTTTCAATTTTTCACAAAGAAACATTTTTTTTTGGTTTTATTCTAATCTTCGTTTTCTTTTTACAAGCTTCCGCTAGCGGTTTCACCCGAGTCCCGTGGGAAAAACTCTGCGTACCCGGATAAAAAGTACCTTAAACCTTCCATAATAAATGGGCTATCTAACTCTTAAATAATTTTCAAATCGGACTAGTATTTCTTCAGATTAGCGCGTTCAACCAAACAAACAAATAAATAAGCTCTTCAGCTTTATCAAAATGAGTATAGATTTTCTTTTATGTTTTCCTTATTTATCTTTTTAAACCGTCTCAGCATTGTTTATCTAGTAAATTAGAGAAGAAGCGAGACAGCTCCAACACAAGTACTTCTTTTATTTACTGGGGTTGCCTTAGTTAATGTACCTATGTTTATCAGTACTTTGACAAGAAATAAATAAGGTCAGTGGGGGCAAGATGAAAAAAGGGGTAACACAAAATGTCATCCATAACTCCAGATTTAGTGCAGATTTTGCAGTGATAGCAACATTATTAGAATCGCCATTTTGTTACGCCAAACTTTCTCATTCAGCGTTTGCCATTTCGAGTGATTGGTTGTGTTAAAAACTTAAATACCCGAGTCGTGACTTTTACGAAGTTAAATCGAGTTTTTTTATCTTCCCCCGAGTTCCATAACTTCACTTATGAGGTAGGTACGAGTGTTTTATTGGAATACCTGCTCATTATTTTGAATTTTTAGTCGTGTTATTACACCTAAATATGTTTTTATAACGTATTTTAGGAGTTATTACAACTTTCCATCTTCACCCATAAAAATTT
>NWSH02000081.1:9979248-9998581 GCA_002382865.2 Heliothis virescens
GAACCACTGCCCTAGAGAAACAATGGCCCCTCCGTAGCTATACCACTGACACTATGTTCAAAATAAGAGTTTCGTCTGATGTCAAATCAGTAATTTATCGGACGCCAAATGAATGACATGAGGAAAAAAAAATCCGATTTCGTAATAAAAGAGTGAACAAACTTAATGTACATTATATGTCAAAAAAACTACTTTTAGGTGTGGGTAAAAAAGATTAATGTTTCTAAACTACGTTTTGTTAATTGCTTGTTTATAATATAGGACTAAAAAAGTAAAAGTACTTAATACAAATATTTTGTTTGGTAACAAAGTTGTGCGATTTTTATAGCTTGGTCGACAAAACCCTTCTTATGAGAAAAAAATATGTGCAAAATTCACTGCTGGCAGTTGATTGCAATTGTGTAGGTAAAATTAAATACTAAAATAAATACAGTTAAATTGCTTCATTTATCTATAATCATACAATGTTTGAAACCTCCTTTTATCAGTGCCAAAAATCTGCACTAAGAAGTAGAATGACCCATATGTCTGATAACACTATGAAACAGTGAAGGATTAGAGCTGACCTGATGTAATGGAGACGAGAGAACGTTTATGATTTAAAAGCTTTTATTTTTATGAATACGAAGCATCTAGAAGCGTCATGTTGAAACAAGAAATTGNTTTATCAGTGCCAAAAATCTGCACTAAGAAGTAGAATGACCCATATGTCTGATAACACTATGAAATAGTGAAGGATTAGAGCGACCTGATGTAATGGAGACGAGGGAACGTTTATGATTTAAAAGCTTTTATTTTTATGAATACGAAGCATCTAGAAGCGTCATGTTGAAACAAGAAGTTATATACATTTGGCATGCGAGATGCGGGGCGAGGTCACCCCCGCAGTCGTATGAACTTGTATCAAATCTAGGAAATCCTTAGCCCGCAGAGAACAAAATCACAGCAATCGTAGGTAGCGAGTCTGATGCTGTGTGAATTTTCTGCATGCGGGGTAAACCCGCGCGCGTGATGATATCCTCTTCAGACACTCTCTTATCGCGTTAGTCCGCTTGTTAAAATTATGTTGGTAGGCTACCAACATAATTTTGATAAATAACAGCTGTATAAAATGCCTAAATCGTCACATTAAAAAATGCGGATTTTATAGTTTTGTAGAGTTTTATGAAATGTGGATTCTATTTCAAAATAACAAAGTCTGAAAAAAATTGCTGGCAATAATAAGCATTCGTTGTGAAATAAATTATAAATATTTTACTATAAGAGTTTTATTTTTCTTGATAAGGCAAACATAATTCGCGTTCCATAGCACTATATGTATAGTATAAATAAAAATCGCTGTCTGTCCGTCCCTTTATATGCCTAAGACTTGAAACCTAACTGATTTTGAGGCGGTTTTTCAAAGATAGAGTGATTCTTAATTAAATCATTGCGTTATCGTAATCGCTATTGCCTGTAGGCCAGTAACAATCCTTATCATTAATAAGGATTATATTTTGATTATCATATAACCAGTAATTAAAAATTACTTTTAAATAAAAAAAACTGCTTTTGCTTTTCTCTGTGTCTCACCTAGTAGTAAAATCTTGGCCAAATATAATACTTATTGTAATAATTCTTTGAACAAAACGTGTGGAGGAATTTGGGAACTAATTGTTTTTTTTTTGGAAATACAATATTGTTTTTCATTTTAGAGCTCGTGGGGCAGATTGGGAAACACTTTACTACCTATTTTAATTTCTTATTTTTGTCATTGATAACTCAGGGAATTGTTCGTAGATGAACTTGGATATAAACCAAATATAAAGATTATTATTTTTTTCAGTCAAACAACATTTGAAAGCAAGAGCTATCTATTTATCTTCTATACTTATAATAAACCTGTAGAGAGACCAATTCTGTACATGAAATATATTTCCAAAATAACTACCAGGGGGAGATTAGGGATCAATACTGATGCCAAAAATGCGAAAATGCGAAATCAGTAGAATTTTTGTTCGTCTGTCTGCATAACCGTTAAACATAGAAACAAAAACTACTCGACGGACTTAAACGAAACTTGGTACAATTATTATTCATGAAATGGTTATAGTATACTTTTCATCTCGCTACAATCAATAGAAGCAGAGCAGTGAAGGGAAAGATCTTTGTATGACGACCCGTTGTCGCTGGCATTAGCGACATGATCCGCGAACGAAGTCGCTGGCAGAAGCTAGTTTTTAATAATACCTTAACAGACAATATACTTAGCAGAGATGTGCTCTTTTTGGCGTAAACTCGAACTTCAAGATATATAAATGATTGATAGCTTTTAATAAGGGGTTAAACAGCTTTATCTCAAAAACTGAAAACCCATTTACGTAACAGGGATATAAATACTGATTGATGTCAGTCAGTTTTCTATAATAACAATAATCGATCTCCAGGCTACACGTCCATAATTTTCCGTCATGAAGACTTTTACTAAGTGTTTTGTGTTGTTATTCTGTTTCATCTGTACAGGTTTCATCCCTATATATTTTCGTTGGATAANCCCATTTACGTAACAGGGATATAAATACTGATTGATGTCAGTCAGTTTTCTATAATAACAATAATCGATCTCCAGGCTACACGTCCATAATTTTCCGTCATGAAGACTTTTACTAAGTGTTTTGTGTTGTTATTCTGTTTCATCTGTACAGGTTTCATCCCTATATATTTTCGTTGGATAAGNCAGAGATGTGCTCTTTTTGGCGTAAACTCGAACTTCAAGATATATAAATGATTGATAGCTTTTAATAAGGGGTTAAACAGCTTTATCTCAAAAACTGAAAACCCATTTACGTAACAGGGATATAAATACTGATTGATGTCAGTCAGTTTTCTATAATAACAATAACCGATCTCCAAGCTACACGTACATAATTTCCTGTCATGAAGACTTTTACTAAGTGTTTTGTGTTGTTATTCTGTTTCATCTGTACAGGTTTCATCCCTATATATTTTCGTTGGATAAGACGTGGTGGCCTAGTGGGTAAAGAACCAACCTCTCAAGTACGTATGTGTTGGTTCGACTCCAAGTCAAGAAATACCAATGCAATTTTTCTAACTTTGTATGTACTTTTTTAAGTTTGGCTGATAAAAGGTGAAAGAAAACATCACGAAGAAACCTGGACTATACAGTCTGATAAGACTCACCCGCATTGAGCAAGCGTGGTGATTAACGCTCAATCGTTCTCTGTGCGAGGGAGGTCTGTGCCCAGCAGTGGGATAATTAAAAAGTTTTGTATTTTTAATGTAAATACCTATAGGCTAGATACTTAGAAATTAATAAAATGTTAATTAATATTCTCTTATTTACCAGATTATAAGTTCTATGTATTAATTTATTAAACCTTTTTGTTACAGTTTTAAAGATTAGNATCCCTATATATTTTCGTTGGATAAGACGTGGTGGCCTAGTGGGTAAAGAACCAACCTCTCAAGTACGTATGTGTTGGTTCGACTCCAGGTCAAGAAATACCAATGCAATTTTTCTAACTTTGTATGTACTTTTTTAAGTTTGGCTGATAAAAGGTGAAAGAAAACATCACGAAGAACCCTGGACTATACAGTCTGATATCACTCAGCCGCATTGAGCAAGCGTGGTGATTAACGCTCAATCGTTCTCTGTGTGAGGGAGGTCTGTGCCCAGCAGTGGGTTAATTAAAAAGTTTTGTATTTTTAATGTAAATACCTATAGGCTAGATACTTAGAAATTAATAAAATGTAAATTAATATTCTCTTATTTAGATTATAAATTCTATGTATTAATTTATTAAACCTTTTTGTTACAGTTTAAAAGATTAGATTAAAAAAAGATTAATAAAAGTCCAAGCTTCAGCGGGAACATGGTCTACTGGCGGTCAGGGCTCCATAAAGAGAAACCTCTTGAAACGACTATCGGCACATTGATTGCCAAATTCCATATGCCAAATGAAAATATTATTTATTTTGTAATACCATATACTATACTATATATATCCTATACTTCGGTCAAAGAATTTGCATTGCCATCCAGCGTGGCAATGCAGCCAGCCTTTTGGGCACGATTTCCGCTGACAGCGATGCGGATGAGTTTTTTGATACCTTTTTTTTTTTAATCAGGGGTAAAATCTTTNACTATCGGCACATTGATTGCCAAATTCCATATGCCAAATGAAAATATTATTTATTTTGTAATACTATATATCCTATACTTCGGTCAAAGAATTTACATTGCCATACAGTCTGGCAATGCAGCCAGCCTTTTGGGCACGATTTCCGCTGACAGCGATGCGGATGAGTTTTTTGATACCTTTTTTTTTTAATCAGGGAGAAAATCCTCNAGAAATTAATAAAATGTAAATTAATATTCTCTTATTTAGATTATAAATTCTATGTATTAATTTATTAAACCTTTTTGTTACAGTTTAAAAGATTAGATTAAAAAAAGATTAATAAAAGTCCAAGCTTCAGCGGGAACATGGTCTACTGGCGGTCAGGGCTCCATAAAGAGAAACCTCTTGAAACGACTATCGGCACATTGATTGCCAAATTCCATATGCCAAATGAAAATATTATTTATTTTGTAATACCATATACTATACTATATATATCCTATACTTCGGTCAAAGAATTTGCATTGCCATCCAGCGTGGCAATGCAGCCAGCCTTTTGGGCACGATTTCCGCTGACAGCGATGCGGATGAGTTTTTTGATACCTTTTTTTTTTTAATCAGGGGTAAAATCTTTATGGACTAACCTCCACCTGAGGTCGGTGTGCCGGACTCTTACCGGCTAAAAACCCACCTGGTGTTGCCTCCAATTACCTTTCAGTTATCTGTTTGTTCAGCCTATACTGTCCCACTGCTGGGCAAAGGCCTCCGCTAAAATTTTTTCTATATTATTAATTTTAATTTAAGTTTGTATATATTTAAGGTGTAGTGCATATAATTATTGTAGAAGATGGGCAATAAAACTGTAAAGTGAAAAAAAACTAATTTTAGAAATATATGTTGTAATATACATATTTACATTCATGAAAAAACCAAATATTTAATATGAAAGTATTTTATTAATTACGCATTCAAAGTACATAAAGAATATATTTGATACATCTTTCAAAAAAAGAATCTTTAATATTTAACTTTTAAAGTGAAAGAAAAGGCGATGGGTTAGCGTTCCTACACACGATGCCGTCACTGCGCCGTCGCCGTCGCTACACTNCATAAAGAATATATTTGATACATCTTTCAAAAAAAGAATCTTTAATATTTAACTTTTAAAGTGAAAGAAAAGGCGATGGGTTAGCGTTCCTTCACACGATGCCGTCACTGCGCCGTCGCCGTCGCTACACTATACTATACTGCTACACACTATACTGCTTCCGCTTTATCATGAGTCCCCTGACAGTTCATCACTGATAGTTATTTTATTATAAACCTAACGACACTTAATCGATTATTTTATAATACCGAATTNATGGACTAACCTCCACCTGAGGTCGGTGTGCCGGACTCTTACCGGCTAAAAACCCACCTGGTGTTGCCTCCAATTACCTTTCAGTTATCTGTTTGTTCAGCCTATACTGTCCCACTGCTGGGCAAAGGCCTCCGCTAAAATTTTTTCTATATTATTAATTTTAATTTAAGTTTGTATATATTTAAGGTGTAGTGCATATAATTATTGTAGAAGATGGGCAATAAAACTGTAAAGTGAAAAAAAACTAATTTTAGAAATATATGTTGTAATATACATATTTACATTCATGAAAAAACCAAATATTTAATATGAAAGTATTTTATTAATTACGCATTCAAAGTACATAAAGAATATATTTGATACATCTTTCAAAAAAAGAATCTTTAATATTTAACTTTTAAAGTGAAAGAAAAGGCGATGGGTTAGCGTTCCTACACACGATGCCGTCACTGCGCCGTCGCCGTCGCTACACTACTATACTGCTTCCGCTTTATCATGAGTCCCCTGACAGTTCATCACTGATAGTTATTTTATTATAAACCTAACGACACTTAATCGATTATTTTATAATACCGAATTTGTTGGCCTATATGCCTGCTACTCTACATCGATTTTTTATCGATTCAGTAACTTGCTTTTTGACGTTGTTACTTCCTTGACGAGAACTACCCTAGTTGAATGATATTATTCAACTTGGTTATTAAAGCGCTTATCAATTTCTATTTCTTCATCAGTTGAAGGCTGGCAGACAGGTGGGTACTCTGGGTCCTTCTCACAAATGAATGCAGCCGGTTTATCGCACCAGAGGTCGTTCAGAAGTGCTGAGCGGTAGATGGAGCCGCAATGTTCACCGGTTGTTGCATTGTTAGGTTCACCACCAGAGAATTTGTCGTAGCCAGCCTCTGATAGCTTTTCTCCTGAAAAAAATCAATTAGTTTCAGTGACCATTTTAAAATTAACTGAATATATTTCGAGAACTAATAACTGAGACTTATTGCATCAGTGAATGTTTTCCGTCATTACCATGAATTGTCCTCCAATCGCCCCATGAACCCCAATCGTGAAAACCGATGAAAGCTATATCTTTCCAGAAGCTTCCTGGCATCAATCCAGCAGGATTAGCAGCGAAGACTTTTCTCAAAACTTCTGCTTCTTCGTTACTATTTATAATGGCAAGATGACCGCCCTCAGCCGAACAAACGAAGTGGGCATCAGAAAATATTTTTGGTACTCTGTGGAATTTGTAGCAACTTTTGGTCTTTTCATCGTAGTGGTATGCTGAAAAAATGTTATATCATTAAAGCTTCATACTTAGAAGGTGAGCAAAGGTAGATAGATGTAAGCAAAGGTAGATCCTCCAGCAATGATGCACTGATTAATTTTTGTTAGTTACAAATACTGTTTAACCTCAAACCCTGTTGTCAATCTATTTACTTAAAACCAGCTACGCCCTTTTGGAGTCCTGTGTGTTTTATAGCTGCTGTAACTTGGAATACTTCATAGGAATGCCATTCTAACAATATACTTGAAATTTACTTTATTATCCTTATAAGAATTTCAGATATTTACCATCATCAACAGTACCACACTTATTGGTCAGTACCTCCTTCTTTCCAGAACGATAGCAGATGTATGGTCGAGGTTCCTCACACATTCTGTCAGCTGCAGATCCATTGCTATTATAGGTTATACATCTCTCTTTATTTCCTAAGTTATCCGGCTCGTTTTTGGCCCAAACTAGAGGGATTTTGCTGAGAGGTGTGCCTGCAGAAAAAATATCAATTTAAAGTAATTTATAAAGAAGGGTCATAAATATAGGTGACAAGATATTTAAAAAAAAAAATGATAAATTCTGTACGATACTGTAATAATTAGTTTCCATCCGCTTCCTAACTACAACTTACAACACTTGATGGATTAAAAAGGTTACCTAGCATTTCTCAATGAATGAGTTATTTGACACTGAAAGATTGTTTCAAATCAGACCAGTAGTTCCTTCTACGTCCCAGCAAACCAACAAACTCATCAGCTTTATTGTAAAGATTTCATTGCACTCTTCACCTATTTTACAAGTTGGAACATTTTTAATTTTGTTTGATCCATCTCAATTATTACATAACATACCATCAACTGTATAATAGTTTCCAGGTGAGAAGGTAGCATGTATTCCTGTGAAGATCTCAGTATCTTGAATATAGTAATTCTTCATGATGTGTCTCATTTCAGCTGCGATAGCTGATGTAGTTGGAGAAGCTAATACTGCACCTGATGACAGAAGTAAACAATTCCATTGAGATTCAAATTATCTTCTCTTCATGGGGTTACAAGTTTGTCTAACCAATCCTATGGCAGAGTTATGGTTAGTTATGATTTTAAGTTAAAGGTATTTGATATGGCTGCTGTTAAAGTAGTTTGGTCTACTAAAGATGATAAAAAAGTGGCTCCCGCATTGTTACCAATGGTGAGTGTAATGTTATTTCAGCCATAGGAGCTACCACCTTGCATCCAGCGCCTAGCCGTGATCTTTGTCTGATCCTGACCACCTCGTTGAAGGTCAAGATCTTAAATGTCGCTTTTATTACTATGAAAATTATCTAGGACTATGTTTGTAAGAGATATTGTAGACTGAACTGTCAGCAATTGTTGGATGACTTTTTTGAAGGTTATACTAGTAATGCTAGTTAACGATGGGATATGACTGAATAAATTAATATTGCAATTTACCACATAAATGATAATACCAGCCAGCTCATCAATTCATCAAATTTTTTCAATAGATTTTCAACCTTATCACAATAGTGGAAGGTTGCTGTTTGATTGGTAATATTGCAGTTTGTTGTCGTCTGTACTTTTATACTGATAATTAAATAAATTCGTGCAAAATTGATTTGCTGACAATACCAAAAATACACAAACGTTTCACTTCTGTCAGCACTCTCACAAAAAAATGGATATTAGTGAGCTTACCTTGAAGACTACAGCGAAGTCGCGCATCGTACCAGGTCTCTGGTACTAAGTACAGTTTGAACCATCCTTTCGTCACTACACTGTATTTGTAGTCGCATGTAAACGCACATTCTGAAACGGGCATAGAATTTACATTGCCTGCGTGTCAAGAGAAGTTCGAATCAAGAAACTGGCAAGCCAGCGCTGAGTGTGATATTATACAAATCCCTTGGTGCCACTTTTGACCCTTTCTCAAGCTGTTGAATTGCATCCTGGTCAAATTTCAGGAGATTGTCATAAAATACATAAATAATCAATTGAAGGAGACGGGAAATGACTACTACTATTTCAGAATAAATTAAACAAAATCGTAGGTAAAATCAATCCGTTTGTCAGTCCGTGTCGTTGTGTTTATGTGAAAGCGCAGCGCGGTTATAAGGCTTCTAACACACGTGCCGCATTCAAATACGGCTAGTGTATACTGGCGTATTTCGGAAAATATGAAAAAAAAAATACTCATTTTATTTTGGACTAGCTTCTGCCAGCGGCTTCGCCCGCGCTATACTTGAAATCCCGTTTTTTCCCGTTCCCGTGGGAATTTCGGGAAATCCTTTCTTAGCGGATGCCTACGTCATAACATCTGCCTGCGTCCCAAATTTCAGCCCGATCCATCCAGTGGTTTCGGCTGTGCGTTGATAGATCACTATGTCAGTCAGTCAGTCACCTTTGAGTTTTATATATGTTACGGTAAATATAAGCAATCGGTAATTATCTATAATTACCGGTAATTATAGATAATTACCAACGCACATGGTAAATGTAGTTAATTATTCACAATTACCGGTAATTATGTAAAACTCCCGCACGACCGTGGTAAATGTTGAGAGAATACTCTCGTTAAGGATTGAAATTTAGGTGGTTTTTATAGTAAGACCCAATATGTCCTAAATCCGTTTGTCATAAATATAACATTCAATAATAGACGTAAGACATAAAACCGTTTTCAATAAAAGTCTTAAATTTAAGTTGATTCTGAACTTGTAATTTTTTGCAGCAGGATGTTTTCTGTCACGGCTCCGGCGGTCCCACGCGAGTTTATCGTCGCAGATAGGTCTAAGTGTTACAACCACCTGCTCCTCAACTCGCGGCCCGCCTCGCCCCTCCGCGCCTACGCGATTTTGAATTACACTCTAGGGGTAGGGCAGACAAGACTGCGTGGAGTCGAATTTACAGCAATTCGTTTCTGTCATTAAAACCTAACTTTCAGCTAATATTTTAGGACTTTTCTTTCACCATAAATAAACTTTCGGAATAATACGCATTATTTAACACAATACTTAGGACATTTGAATTTATATTGATTTCATTTGAACTGTTTTTATTTTAGATTCCGATGTTTGATTTCATTATTGACTACATCTACCAAAGGGGTGCGGTAATTTTATATAATTGCCGGTAAATGTGATTAATTTGAAAGTTTTTATCACCTTTACCACGAGCACAGGTAATTATGCATAGTTCCCGGTAATTATACATAATTACCGCAATATCCGCATTTACCGTGACATATATTTAGATTTGGGTCGAGAATCATTAGCATAACTACGTCCTTAAATTTGACCAGGATGCAAATCAACAACTTGTATAACTCAAAACCTCTTTAAGGTAAACGCATGAAACTATGTGTGGGTAATTATATCTACGATATTAACTAGAACCCTAAATTTCATGAATCTAGTTCAAACGGTTATAAAGATATGAAGGTTAAAAAGTCGTAAATTTTAACACTGACTGACTGATACATAACCTAAACTACTTCCAGAGGACCTAGAAGGGTGGGAGGAAATTTAGAATCCAGCTCGTTAATTATGTTTAAGCGTAAAATACATTTTTTGTTTAATTTGTAGCGTTGGCCGCTACAAGCAGATATGTATTTGAAACTATTTCAATACATGTATCTATTTTTATATCAAAATAAAAAAATATATTATGTTAAAAAACTATAATATGACTGATGTTATGGAACAGGCCAAGTTTAAGATACTTTAAAATACTCAAATTTTGGGAGTAACCAGTGAACATGTTGGTTACGTATGGTCAACCTTTTGGGTATGAAGTCCCGTCTCATCTAAGGCGGATTGATTTTTTATTTGACAAAATAATTTGAAAAAGAAGACCTCAAGGGTAAAGCTTCATTCAGATCCAAGGCACCAAATAAATGAAATAACCGCTTTTACATAGCGAATTGTTATAATCACACATCAAAATATGTATCGTTAACACTTACCTATCCAATTTAGGCTAAATATTAACACGAAACACTGAATAACAGTCTTCATGATGCAAAAAAAAATATACGTTTAGCGTTTAAATTGCCTTCCATTAGCTTATAAAGGTTTCCTGGCTTACAGGAAATCCAGCATACGTTGAACCATGATAGTATGGAGTTATTATGTATAGCTGGTTCATGATAAGTGGGAATATTGGTTGCGGTCAATTCAGGAGTGACATTCCCTGCGTAAGTAGAGCTGTGGTTGTGTACAAATGATAGGCAACAAGGGACCATGTTGGCTGGTTGCGTTATCGGGAATGGGTATTCTGATAGCGGTGCGTGGGCTTGAGCGATGAGGGGGAAGAGAGAAGGGAGGGGGCAATGTCGACCAAGGTGATGGTCATGCACTCTCATGGGGCTCCCCGGTCTCATGATGCAGCTTAGCAGGAGGGTTTATCTGGTTTCCCGGGGTAAATAAATGGGATGATGAGTGAACATGAAGGTTTCTAAAATGAGGGTTGGAAATGATGTGGTGACGGTGGCAAGGTGACGATCTCGTTAGCACAATGTTTACCAAGCCGGACTGCTGAACTGATGGTCACGGGTTCGATTCCCGATACAGTCAACATTCGTGTGATTAATAGCTTACCATAAGGCTAGCCGACCGTGTATGAAAAGGTGTGCCGATATATCTATACTAATATTATAAAGCTGAAAAGTTTGTTTTTTTGTTTGAACACGCTAATCTCAAGAACTACTGGTCCGATTTGAAAAAATATTTCAGTGTTAGATAGCCCATTTATCGAGGAAGGCTTCAGGCTACTCTTTATCCTAGTGCACGGAGTAGTTCCCACGGGACGCGGGTGAAACCGCTGGCAGTAGCTATATTAGATATAATAAGGGCAACAGGAAGTGGGGAGGCGAGACAGCTGGGGATTTCTTATCGTTGTTTTTGTTATTAATGATAATGGTTATTTATGTATTTTACAAATGAATATCAATGGATCATTTACTTGTATCTGCGAGAAGATTGCATTCGCGTTAGTAAGTTCATTACCAGAAATTTGGTACTTTTGAACTTTCTAGGCGACTGGTTGACGCTAGCCGTGATCAGAGGGCTGGCTGTTACCTTCGTCAAAATATTAAGCATTTGGTCACGCTCCCGGTCGGCAGCAATGGGGAGGAATTTTTTGATGCTTTAAAGTTTTTTTTTGTGTTTTAAATATAATTACCAGAAATCTAAAACACCCAAAAAAAAGTGTCATGGAAACAGAGCAATTAATTGTATCGTCATGGTCCACCCAGGTAATTTAAATCTTATGCTTCACACAGGCCCGCGTATATGACCTACAAGATTTGTTACAAGAGTCAGTTAAATGTAGTGAGCGCAAGAGGGCAAACCAACATCATTTTGTCCTTACTGCCAACCTCACCTGCCCGTGGTGCACCCTGCTGAAAAACGGACGAGGCTCTGGCGACCGACTGGTGGCGGTATAGTCAAAGTCAAATTTCAAATAGGCCTTTGCAGGCTCCTATGAAACGTCACACTAGTTGCACGGTTCCAAAAAGTTGGTCTCATGGAGAAGAGCCGGCAAGAAACTCCACAAAGTATGAAGTAGGATATTAGATGCCTTGCTCGGAGATGGGCAGCAGCATCTCCGAAGCTAAAACTATCCCACATTGTGTTTATTTCACTATGCCCTGTGCGGTAAGTATGGGTAAATCTCCCAGCTTGTGGGAGGCCTCTGCCCAACTGTGGACGTTTTAAGCTGTAACGATAACTCAATTAAGTTACATGGCGTCTCATCTGCCTAGACTTTTCCCAACTATTTTGGGGTCGGCTTCCAGTCTAACCGGATGTAGCTGAGAACCAGTGTTGTACATGGCGCAACTGCCTGTCTGTCCTCACAAACCCAGTACCCACGGTCCCAACTGGCAACAACCTTAGGATAGAAACTGGCTGTCAGAACTCTATTTTACATGGCTTCTCGCACCTACCCGTAACGACTGCCAAAGAATGTTCTACTATGACAGCCGGGACCACACCAGTTTGATCGTGCCTTCCGAAACACGGAAGAATTCGTTGTGACAAGATGGTCACCCATCCACGGGCCGACCGTGCCAAGCGTTTTAAAAGTTTAATTAGGTTATAAGGCATTATAGATTATCGATAAGATCACAGAAGTAAGAAGAAAGAATTTGAACTCGCAGAAGTAGAAATTTTAATGTTAACGTTGTCCATTTTTATATTTTGAAAGAGTTAGGGAATAATTTTGCAAGAATTGGTTAAATTATTATCAGTTAAAAGTAGGTACCTACTGTGATTTATGTGGAAAAATACAATATTCATATCGATATCGGACACAAACAGGACAATTTATGATAAAAAACTAGCTTCTGCCAGCGGCTTCACCCGCGTAAAACTTAATATCTCGTTTTCCCCGTTCCCATAGGAGAGTGGGGAAATTCTTTCTTATCTCGTTTCTCTGTGCAAAATTTCAACTTTATAGGTTCACGGGTTTGGGTCCTGAGTTGGTTAGTCAAAAAAAAAAAATCAAAAAAATGATTAAGCAGCGATGATTAAGCATTTAAAAAAGTTTGTTTGTGCGTCGAATGTTTTAATTACGAACGTCTTTCGGACTTCTGTCTGTTCTGTCTTACTCATCTGTCGGTCATGTGATACCAGTCGCGAGTTTATAATTTTTCCTCATCATAAAGAGTGCTCAGCACCGCTAAAGAAGTTTTTATTTAAAAAATATTGTATCAACTTTATCTCTAGATCTGGTAAACGAAGTCACGGTATTAACCGATTGAGTTGCGACGTTGAATAAATCCCATTTCTGTTGAACAGTGATTATCAAACTGCAGAAATAATGCAATTAACTTTTCTATTGTGTTCTAGAGTATTTTATCAATATTCACGTGGAAAGTCCACATACAAACAGACAAAAAAAACCGGCCAAGTGCGAGATGGACTCGCGCGCGAAGGGTTCCGTACCAAGCTGTAGTTCCACGCTTGAGTAACAGATGGCGTTGTATTCAAATTGCACTGTCTTTATAATTTATTGTATGGGGACCCCCCTTAATATATAACTTTTTTTAATTTTTAGTATTTGTTGTTATAGCGGCAACGAAAATACATCATTTGTGAAAATTTCAGCTTTCTAGCTATCATGGTTAATGAGATACAGCGTGGAGACAGACAGACAGACAGACAGACAACGAAGTCTTAGTAATAGGGTTCCGTTTTTACCCTTTGGGCACGGAACCCTAAAAAGAACAATTTATTTTTAGGGTTCCGTACCCAAAGAGTGAAACGGGACCCTATTACTAAGACTCCGTTGTCTGTCTGTCTCCGGGCTGTATCTCATAAGCCGTGATAGCTAGAAAGCTGAAATTTTCACAAATGATGTATTTACATTGCCGCTATAACAACAAATAAAAAAGTAAAAAAATAATTAAAGGATCCCCATACGATAAACGTGTGAAACCGCAAATTATAACTTTGTTACTCATATATTTGTATGAAAAACCAAGTTATTTTTTGCTGCCCGAAAAATGTTTGTATTTTGAAACTCCATAGAAAATGGTACGGAACCCTTCGTGCGCGAGTCCAACTCGCACTTGGAAGATTTTTTGTGATTTTACCAGTGTTAATTAATGACTGATCAAACTAACACACTATGTACAGACAACAGCACATCAAGTTACCACAATCTGTCAAATTTCTGCACTCTATTTTCAACCTTATCACAATGGAGGTAGTTTAATGTTTGATTGGTAAAATTTGACAGATTAGTATACGTTGACCTGCTGTTGTCTGTACGATGTTATTTAAAAAAATTGAGAACCACTGACTCCACACTACTGCATAAAGCCATATTAAAGTTATTTGAACGACTTTCTTTACCTATTAACATCATAACTATGAAAAGTAGTATTTAGTGTGCACATATAGTTCTTGACATGAAAACTATAATAACGTGTTTTTCAGTACTATTCAGTGTAAACTTTATAGGTAAGCAAGCCATATTTTATTTTGTAGATTTGCCTAACGTGCAGTTTTGACAAAGCAAAGCAAATAAATAAATAAAATAGCTATCCAAAATGAATCAACTGTAATGTAACTAATTAAAGTTGATATTTTAACCATTATCTATACTAGAGGTATACTAATATTATAAAGCTGAAGAGTTTGTTTGTTTGGTTGGTTGAACGCGCTAATCTCAGAAACTACTGGTCTGACTTGGAAAATTATTTCAGTGTTAGATAGCTCATTTATCGAGGAAGGCTATAAGATACTTTTTATCCGGGTGCACGGAGTAGTTCCTACTGGATGCGGGTAAAACCGTTAAAGGAGAAGCTAGTACAGACTACATCAGGTCAACGTATACGAATCTGTCAATTTTTACCAATCAAACATTAACCTACCGCCATTGCGATAAGGTTGAAAATCTATTGCAGAAATTGGACAGATTGTGGTAACTTGATGTGCTGTCGTCTGTACCTTGATATAATAATATATCTATCTGTATACGTAACTCATTCTATAGTTTTAACATAAATCTACAGAGTGTTCATTCAGATGTGACTACAAATACAGCGTGGTGGCAAAAGGATGGTTCAAACACTTCGTTGTACCAGCTACTTGGTACGATGCTCGACTACGCTGCGCTCTGGAAGGTAATAAGGCCCATTAATAAGGCCCATTTGCACATTGCGATTTCATTGCCCGTTGCTTGCCATTTTATTGCAGGAATATTTGACAGGCCTCTCAACTGCCTCGTTGGTCTAGTAGTCGCATAGCCGACCGCTGTGCACGAGGTCTCGGGTTCGATTCCCGGGACGGGCCGAAATCGCTTTGTGGGTTTTAGAAACTTACACAAAGCGGCCCGGAGTTGGAAGTTGGTGATTGATTCACCCGTGCATCGGAGAGCACGTTAATGTCGGTCCTGCGCCTGATCTCTCTCCGGTCGTGTCGGATTGCCGTCCCATCGGGTTATGAGAGTGAGGGAATAGGGAGGGCACCTGTGTCTGCGCAAATGCTTGTGCACTATAATATGTCCTGCGAAGGTGGCTGATCTCCTTATATGAGAACAGCCGCCGTGGCCGACAATCGGCTAGGACGCCATCATCATCATTTGACAGGCGACCATTTACCTATTGCAAGATTACGTTTAAACAGTGCAAGTAGCATCTTGCTGCATTAAAATTGCAAGGAACGGGCAATGAAATCGCAATGTGTAAATGGGCCATTACTGTATGTATACCAATGTTTTTCAAGATTATAAAAAAAATATATAAAAGAGATACATTACCTTAAAAAAAATACTATTGAATACTTATTAATTATCATTCACTGTAGCCTCAGACGTCTTCACGCTAGACAACGTTTTATGTTCAAAGAAATCGCTTCTATAAAGAAAACAATAAAATTAAATTTCAGCATTTAAGAAGTATTATTGTGGTTATTTTTAATCTGTCCTTTATCGTAATAAAACACGTGTACCAAATAGAACAGATGCATTTTTTTATGATTTTCCATTTCAAAACGACGCTCTTCATTTTGACTAAATCCCCTAATGGTGTTACATCCTTTTTAAGGTTTCGTAGTCAACTAGAAACCCTTTTTTTTTGACGATGGGAAATCAACATTATGACCCCTCCCGCTGTGGGTGACAGCGGGAGGGAGTGTCAGACTTTTACTGACTAAAACCCACCATGTTCCTTCGGGAACCTTTTGTGTGCCAGGGCCGCGGTAACTCTTTCGAACAACCCGCAGCCCCCTACTAGAAACCCTTATACATAGTTTGGCCATGTCTGTCGGTCCGTCCGTCCGCGGATTATCTGAAGAACGTAAGAACTAGAATGCTAAATAGATTCTTTACCCGCTAGGCCACCAAGATTTTTCCATCCTATGCTATTATATACAATAATATGATTTATTTCTATCATCAGGTGCAGTACTACTTTCTCCAATCACACAAGAGTTAGAGGATGAAATGTCACAGATCCTGAAGAATTTCTTTACATCAGAGTCAGAAATCTTTACTGGAATCCACGCCACCTTCTCCGATGGAAATTATTTTTCAATTGAAGGTATACATTTGACAACAAGGCTACAAGGTTTTAGTTCCCTTTGTCAGTTTTTCATGGTTTTTAAACTTGTACAATTGTGAAATTAATTCCCTTTAGTATGAAGGCACTAAGGCTGCCTCACAATTTTATAGATTAGCGGTGTTTACGGGCTTAGGTCCTTGCAGCGTCTGAGTCAGGATCCAATCTATCAAGTGGTTCAAGAATAAAACTATTATACTAACAGTGAGCTTCGACTTTGATTAAACCGCATCTAAAACTAAACCTGTATCGCATTAGAACTGCGATCACAATTTATCAAATCACTCACGCTAATTCATAAAATTAGCATGAGTGATTTGTTGAATTATGCATGTAAGAAAGAGTGTAAATGGTATGAATGTAGATGGATGGAGAAGGAGAGGAAGACCAAAAAAAGATGGATGGATGGCTTGAACGATGACGTGAGTAATAAGAAGGGAGTGAATGTCAGTATGACGAGTGATAGGGACAAATGGAAGCAGAAAACATATTGCGTCGACCCCCAATAAAAGTGGGAACAGGGCAGGAAGATAATAAATCACGCTAATTCATGTTTTGCAGGCATTCCACTAAGCGACATCCCGTTACCCTGGGCTGAACACGAACCAGATAATATGGAAGATGACGAGAGATGTCTCATTTTTAACGGGAATGGAGATCTCGCTGACAGAATGTGTGAAGAAACCAGACCTTACATCTGCTATCGCAATGGGAGTAAGGAGGTGGAAACCAATGAGTGTGGCACTGTTGATAATGGTAAATATTTTTAGTACTTTGGTAGGCGTAAAGCCAGTGCCGGCCAAAATGGCCGGGAATCTCTATCTAAAATCTCCCGTCCCCCACGGGAAGGGGATGCGTAATTGTCATTTTTTCCCAGCGACAAAAAAAAAAGGCGTAAAGCAATTATTTTAAAGTAACAGAAGAGTACTGAGACTAGTTTTCGATAAATAAGTAGTTTCATGAAAATAACTTACACTTAACTGCAACTTAAAAAATCATATGGTCGAGAACAATTTCTTAGAGCATATATGGCAAGAAAAAAAATTGGTTAATGTAGTAGTCATTCATCATTATCTGATTAGCGTTTTTCCAAACTATGTTGGTATTGGCTTCCAGTCTTGACCGGATTCAGTTGAGTACTTGTCTCTATCTGACTTGACTATCTATCTGATCTCAACTCAGTTACCTAGGTGACCCGATACGTCTTGGTAAGGCTGTCAGACTGTTCTGACTACCACTGACACTGAGAAACTCGTCATGACAAACTGGACAGGGACACTCATCCATCGATCGTTGAAAATAAGGCGGTTACTTATGCCCAATTTCACCAAGATCCCCTATATTGCCACCTAAGTATAGGATCCTTTACTTAAAAGCTCCCCTTACCCAACCCCTGAATAGAATGTAGTTTCACCGACATTCTGAGCTCTAACGTTTGGTAAAAACAAACCGTCTTCTAACGGTCCCCTAAGGTTGTTAGGGGATCCCATAAACTTACTTGGGCATTATGCCCAATTTCACCAACAGCCCCATTTATTACCTGTCACTCTTTTCTACCAGCCACTCAATTTGTTACCTTAATTCAAACGGAATTTTGAATTAAGTAACGAATGATGTGATTTTTTTTCTATTTTTTTCAGAATATCGCTTAGATCATAGAACAAAAAGTTGCTACAAGTTCCACACAGTGCCCAGAACATTTGCTCGTGCGCACTTTGCTTGTTCGGCAGAAGGCGGCCATCTTGTTATTATAAACAGCGAAACAGAAGCTCAGGTTTTAAGAGAAATCTTTGCGAAATATCAAGCTGGGACAATGCCGGGGCTCTTCTGGAAAAATGTGGCTTTCATTGGCTTCCAGGATTGGGGAGAACGAGGGGATTGGAGGACCATTCATGGTAATCTATACTAATAATAGAATGTATGCTATATTCTATTACTTTTTACTTAATCTATACTAATATTATAAAGAGGAAAACTTTGTTTGTTTGTTTGTTTGTTTGTTTGTTTGGTTGTAATGAATAGGCTCAAAAACTACTGGACCGATTTTAAAAATTCTTTCACCATTCGAAAGCTACATTATCCACGAGTGACATAGGCTATATTTTATCCGGGTACGGGCAGTAATTCCCACGGGAAATTGGCGAGTGAAACCGCGGGAAAACGGCTAGTAATACATAAAACTGAAGAGTTTGTTCTCAGGAACCACTGATCGGATTTGAGGAATTCATTCAGTATTGAATAACCAATTTATCGAGGATAGGCTACTTTTTATTTGAGTGTGTAGAGTAGTTTCTACGGAACGCGGGTGAAACCGCTGGCGGAATCTATCATTTATATTGTATTATATGTAGTTACTAGATTCTGCCAGCGGCTTCGCCCGCTTCCCGAGGGAACTATTTCCCGCAACCGGATAAAAATTAGCCTATGTTGTTCCTGAAGGTCTATTCTATCCTGTACCAAATTTCATCAAAATCGGCTTACTGGTTTAGGCGTGAAAGCGTAACAGACAGACAG
>NWSH02000081.1:9998681-10012287 GCA_002382865.2 Heliothis virescens
TTATTGGTCAGTACCTCCTTCTTTCCAGACCGATAGCAGATGTATGGTCGAGGTTCCTCACACTTTCTGTCAGCTGCAGATCCATTGCTATTATAGGTTATACATCTTTCTTTATTTCCTAAGTTATCTGGCTCGTTTTTGGCCCAAACTAGAGGGATTTTGCTGAGAGGTGTGCCTGCAGAAAAAATATCAATTTAAAGTAATTTATAAAGAAGGGTCATAAATATAGGTGACAAGATCTTTTAAAAAAAATGTGATAAATTCTGGATGATAATATATAATTAGTTTCCACCCGTTTCCTAACTACATCACTCGCTGTTTTAAAAGGGTTACCCGTAGCATTTCTCAATGATAACTCATTTATTGACACTGAACGATGGTTTCAAATCAGACCAGTAGTTCCTTATACGTTTCAGCAAACAAACAAACTCATCAGCTTTATTGTAAAGATTTCATTGCAATCTTCACTTGTACAAGTTGGAACATTTTTAATTTTGTTTGATCCATCTCAATTACTACATAACATACCATCAACTGTATAATAGTTTCCAGGTGAGAAGGTAGCATGTATTCCTGTGAAGATCTCAGTATCTTGAATATAGTAATTCTTCATGATGTGTCTCATTTCAGCTGCGATAGCTGATGTAGTTGGCGAAGCTAATACTGCACCTGATGACAGAAGCAAACAATTCCATTGAGATTCAAATTATCTTCTCTTCATGGGGTTACAAGTTTGTCTAACCAATCCTATGGCAGAGTTATGGTTAGTTATGATTTTAAGTTAAAGGTATTTGATATGGCTGCTGTTAAGGTAGTTTGGTCTACTAAAGATGATGAAAAAGTGGCTCCCGCATTGTTACCAATGGTGAGTGTAATGGTGTTTCGGCCATAGGAGCTACCACCTTGCATCCAGCGCCTAGCCGAGACCTTTGTCAGACCCTGGCCGTCTTCTTGATGGTCAAGTTCTTCAATGTCGCTTTTATTAGGTACCATAAAAATTATCTAGGACTATGTTTGTAAGAGATACTGTAGACTGAACTGTCAGCAATTGTTGGATGACTATTATTTTGAAGGTTATAGTACTAGTAATGCTAGTTAACGATGAACGAATTGTGGAAAAATGGATATGACTGAATAAATTAATATTGCAATTTACCACATAAATGATAATACCAGCCAGCTCATCAATTCATCAAATTTTTTCAATAGATTTTCAACCTTATCACAATAGTGGAAGGTTGCTGTTTGATTGGTAATATTGCAGTTTGTTGTCGTCTGTACTTTTATACTGATAATTAAATCAATTCGTGCAAAATTGATTTCTGACAATGCCAAAAATGCATAAACGTTTCACTTCTGTCAGCACTCTCACAAAAAAATGGATATCTTATATACATTAGTGAGCTTACCTTGAAGACTACAGCGAAGTCGCGCATCGTACCAGGTCTCAGGTACTAAGTACAGTTTGAACCATCCTTTCGTCACTACACTGTATGTGTAGTCGCATGTAAACGCACATTCTGAAACGAGCATAGAATTAACATTGCCTGCGTGTCAAGCCAAGTTCAAGTGAAAAAACTGGCAAGCCAGCGCTGAGTGTGATATTATACAAATCCCTTGGTGCCACTTTTGACCCTTTCTCAAGCTGTTGATTTGCATCCTGGTCTTTCAGGAGGTTGTCATAAAATACATAAATAATCAATTGAAGGAGACGGGAAATGACTACTACTACTATTTCAGAATAAATTAAACAAAATCGTAGGTAAAATCAATCCGTTCGTCAGTCCGTGTCGTTGTGTTTATGTGAAAGCGCAGCGCGGTTATAAGGCTTCTAACACACGTGCCGCATTCAAATACGGCTAGTATATACTGGTGGATTTCGGTAAAAAAAAACTTATTTTATTGTTGATTTGGGTCGAGAATCATTAGCATAACTACGTCCTTAAATTTGACCAGGATGCAAATCAACAACTTGTAAAACTCAAAACCTCTTTAAGGTAAACGCATGAAACTATGTGTGGGTAATTATATCTACGATATTAACTAGAACCCTAAATTTCATGAATCTAGTTCAAACGGTTATAAAGATATGAAGGTTAAAAAGTCGTAAATTTTACACTGGCTGACTGATACATAGTATCTAAATACTATGTATCAGTCAGTCAGTGTTAAAATTTACGACTTTTTAAACCTAAACTACTTCCAGAGGACCTAGAAGGGTGGGAGGAAATTTAGAATCCAGCTCGTTAATTATATTTAAGCGTAAAATACTTTTTTTTTTAATTTGTAGCGTTGGCCGCTACAAGCAGATATGTTTTTGAAACTATCTCAATGCATGTATCTATTTTTATATCAAAATAAAAAAATATATTATGTTAAAAAACTATAATATGACTGATGTTTTGTAACAGGCCAAGTTTAAGATACTTTAAAATACTCAAATTTTGGGAGTAACCAGTGAACATGTTGGTCACGTATGGTCAACCTTTTGGGTATGAAGTCCCGTCTCATCTAAGGCGAATTGATTTTTTATTTGACAAAATAATTTGAAAAAGAAGACCTCAAGGGTAAAGCTTCATTCAGATCCAAAACACCAAATAAATGAAATAACCGCTTTTACATAGCGAATTGTTATAATCAAACAAAATATGTATCGTTAAGACTTACCTATCCAATTTAGACTGAATATTAACACGAAACACTGAATAACAGTCTTCATGATGCAAAAAAATATATACGTTTAGCGTTTAAATTGCCTTCCATTAGCTTATAAAGGTTTCCTGGCTCACAGGAAATCCAACATACGTCGAACCGTGTTAGTATGGAGTTATTGTGTATAACTGGTTCATGATAAGTGGGAATATTGGTTGCGGTCATTTCAGGAATGATGTTACCTGCGTAAGTAGAGCTGTGGTTGTGTACAAATCATAGGGAACAAGGGACCATGCTGGCTGGTTGCGTTATCAGGAATGGGTATTCTGATAGCGGTGCGTGGGCTTGAGCGATGAGGGGGAAGAGAGAAGAGAGGGAGGGGGCAATGTCGACCAAGGTGATGGTCATGGACTCTCATGGGGCTCCCCGGTCTCATGATGCAGCTTAGCGGGAGGGGTTATCTGGTTTCCCGGGGTAAATAAATGGGTTGATGAGTGAATATGAGGTTACGGTGGCAAGGTGACCTCGTTGGCGCAATGGTAACCATCCCGGACTGCTCAACTAATGTTCTCGGGTTCGATTCCCGGTACGGCCAACATTTATGTGATGAGCATGTTTTTTGGCTGTGGTCTGGGTGTT
Source organism: Heliothis virescens (assembly GCA_002382865.2). NCBI lineage: Eukaryota > Metazoa > Arthropoda > Insecta > Lepidoptera > Noctuidae > Heliothis > Heliothis virescens. Next base: position 10,001,973 of record NWSH02000081.1, read on the forward strand.
ACAATGTGTATCTATTTGTAATATATACCTACGTAATGATATGTATTTTATCAGTTGTGTTAGCACCCATAACACAAGCTAATTAATAGCTTACCATGGGGCTAACCGTTTGTGAAAAGGTGTGCCGATATATCTATACTAATATTATAAAGCTGAAAAGTATGTTTGTTTGTTTGAATACGCTAATCTCAAGAACTACTGGTCCGATTTGAAAAATTCTTTCAGTGTTAGATAGCCCATTTATCGAGAAAGGCTACTCTTTATCCTAGTGCACGGAGTAGTTCCCACGGGACGCGGGTGAAACCGCTGGCAGAAGCTATATTAGATATAATAAGGGCAACAGGAAGTGGGGAGGCGAGACAGCTGGGGATTTCTTATCGTTGTTTTTGTTATTAATGATAATAGTCGTGACTCATATTTATTCATTTTACAAATGAATATCAATGGATCATGTTTATTCGTATCTGCGAGAAGATTGCATTCGCGTTAGTAAGTTCATTACCAGAAATTTGGTACTTTTGAACTTTCTGGGTGACTGGTTGACCCTATCCATAACTAAAGGGATGGCTATTACCTCGGTCAAAATATTAAGCATTGCCATTAAGCGTGGCCAGTCTTTTGGGCACGCTCCCGGTCGGCAGCGATGGCGAGGAATTTTTTTATGCTTTTTAGTTTAAGTGTTTCTAATAAAGTGTTGTAAATAGAATTACCTACCAAAAATCTAAAACACCCAAAAAGGTGTCATGAAAACGTAGCAATTGTTTCTTTATGGTCCACGCAGGTAATTTAAATCTTATGTTTACACAGGCCCGCGTATATGACCTACAAGATTTGTTACAAGTGTCAGTTAAATATAGTGGGCGTAAACCAAACCAACATCATTTTGTCCTTACTGCCAACCTCACCTGCCCGTGGTGCACCCTGCTGAAAAACGGACGAGGCTCTGGCGGCCGACTGGTGGCGGTATAGTCAAAGTCAAATTTCAAATAGGCCTTTGCAGGCTCCTATGGAACGTCACACTAGTTGCACGGTTCCAAAAAGTTGGTCTCATGGAGAAGAGCCGGCAAGAAATTCCATAAAGTATAAACCCACCACAGAGTATGAAGTAGGATATTAGATGTCTTGCTCGGAGATGGGCAGCAGCATCTCCGAAGCTGAAACTATCCCACATTGTGTTTATTTCACTGTGCGGTAAGTATGGATAAATCTCCCCAGCTTGTGGGAGGCCTCTGCCCAACTGTGGACGTTTTAAGCTGTATCGATAAATCAATTAAGTTACATGGCGTTTCATCTGCCTAGACTTTTCCCAACTATTTTGGGGTCGGCTTCCAGTCTAACCGGATGCAGCTGAGAACCAGTGTTTTACATGGCGCAACTGCCTGTCTGNCTTAACATACATCATCATCTGCCTAGCCTTTTCCCAACTATGTTGAGGACAGCTTCCAGTCTAATAGCACGCAGCTGAGTACCAGTGTGCCACATGGAGCGACTGCCTGTCTGATCTCTACAGCCCAGTTACCCGGGCAGCCCGATACCTTTGGTAAGACTGGTTGTCAGATTTTCTGGCTTCTGACTACCCGTAACAACTGCCAAAGATATTCTAATGACAGCCGGGACCAATTAGTTTATCGTGCCTTCCGAAACACGGAAGAATTCGTTGTGACAAGATGGTCACCCATCCACGGGCCGACCGTGCCAAGCGTTTTAAAAGTTTAATTAGGTTATAAGGCATTATAGATTATCGATAAGATCACAGAAGTAAGAAAAAAGAATTTGAACTCGCAGAAGTAGAAATTTTAATGTTAACGTTGTCCATTTTTATATTTTGGAAGAATTGGTTAAATTATTAACAGTTAAAAGTAGGTACTACCTACTGTGATTTATGTGGGAAAATACAATATTCATTTATTGCGATATCAGACACAAACAGGACAATTTATGATAAAAAACTAGCTTCTGCCAGCGGCTTCACCCGCGTAAAACTTAAAATCCCGTTTTTCCCCGTTTCCATGGGAGTTTCGGGAAATCTTTGCTTATGTCGTGTCTTAAGATAAACCTCTGTGCAAAATTTCAGCTTTATAGGTTCACGGGTTTGGGTCATGCGTTGGTCAGTCAGTGAATGAGTCAGGGCTTTGTTTTATGTTTATAGATTAACACTTCAGAACCATAACGAATATTTTTCCGTTCGTTTGTCCGTCGTTGTCCGTCGAATGTTTTCATTTCGAACGTCTTTCGGACTACTGTCTGTTCTGTCTTACTCATCTGTCGGTCACGTAATACTTGCCGCGAGTTTATCATTTTTTCCCATCACAAAGAGTGCTCAGCACCGCTAAAGAAGTTTTTACTTAAAAAATATTGTATCAACTTTATCTTTAAATCTGATAAACGAAGTCACGGTATTAACCGATTGAGTTGCGACGTTGAATAAATCCCATTTCTGTTGAACAGTGATTGTCAAACTGCAGAAATAATGCAATTAACTTTTCTATTGTGTTCCAGAGTATTTTATCAATATTCATGTGGAAAGTCCACATACAAACGGACAAAAAAAAAACAATTTATTTTTACGGTTCCGTACCCAAAGGGTAAAACGGGACCCTATTACTAAGACACCGTTGTCTGTCTGTCTCCGGGCTGTATCTCATAAGCCGTGATAGCTAGAAAGCTGAAATTTTCACAAATGATGTATTTACATTGCCACTATAACAACAAATAAAAAAAGTAAAAAAAAAAATTAAGGGGTTCCCATACGATAAACGTGTGAAATCGCAAATTATAACTTTGTTATTCATATATTTGTATGAAAAACCAAGTTATTTTTTGCTGCCCGAAAAATGTTTGTATTTTGGTTAGATTTAGGCAATAGATACGTTAATTCTCCATAGAAAATGGTACGGAACCCTTCGTGCGCGAGTCCAACTCGCACTTGGCCGGTTTTTGCGATTTTACCAGTGTTAATTAATGACTGATCAAACTAACACACTATGTACGACGTTATTTAAAAAAATTGAGAACCACTGACTCCACACTACTGCATAAAGCCATATTAAAGTTATTTGAACGACTTTCTTTATTAACATCATAACTATGAAAAGTAGTATTTAGTGTGCACATACATATGTTTCTTGACATGAAAACTATAATAACGTGTTTTTCAGTACTATTCAGTGTAAACTTTATAGGTAAGCAAGCCATGTTTTATTTTGTAGATTTGCCTAACGTGCGTTTTTGACAAAATACAGCAAATAAATAAAAAAAATAGCTATCCAAAATGAATCAACTGTAATGTAACTAATTAAAGTTGATATTTTAACGATATCTATACTAATATCATAAAGTTGAAGAGTTTGTTTGTGTGTTCGATTGAACGCACTAATCTCAGGAACTACTGGCCTGATTTGGGAAATTATTTCAGTGTTAGATAGCTTATTTATCGAGGAAGGCTATAGGATACTTTTTTATCCGGGTGCACGGAGTAGTTCCTACTGGATGCGAGTAAACCGTTAAAAAAGCTAGTATAGACGACATCAGGTCAACGTATACGAATCTGTCCATTTTTACCTATCAAACATTAACCTACCGCCATTGCGATAAGGTTGAAAATCTATTGCAGAAATTTGACAGATTGTGGTAACGTGCTGTGCTGTCGCCTATACCTTGATATAATAATATATCTATCTGTATACGTAAATTATTCTATAGTTTTAACATAAATCTACAGAGTGTTCATTCAGATGTGACTACAAATACAGTGTGGTAGCAAAAGGATGGTTCAAACACTTCGTGGTACCAGCTACTTGGTACGATGCTCGACTGCGCTGCGCTCTAGAAGGTAATAGAATACAATATACTTTAAGGCCCATTTGCACATTGCGATTTCATTGCCAGTTGCTTGCCATTTTATTGCAGGAATATTTGACAGGCCTCTCAACTGCCTCGTTGGTCTAGTGGTCGCATAGCCGACCGCTGTGCACGAGGTCTCGGGTTCGATTCCCGGGACGGGCCGAAATCGCTTTGTGGGTTTTAGAAACTTACACAAAGCAGCCCGGAGTTGGAAGTTGGTGATTGATTCACCCGTGCATCGGAGAGCACGTTAATGTCGGTCCTGCGCCTGATCTCTCTCCGGTCGTGTCGGATTGCCGTCCCATCGGGTTATGAGAGTGAGGGAATAGGGAGTGCACCTGTGTCTGCGCAAATGCTTGTGCACTATAATATGTCCTGCGCAGCTGGCTGATCTCCTTATATGAGAACAGCCGCCGTGGCCGATAATCGGCTAGGACGCCATCATCATCATTTGACAGGCGACCATTTACCTATTGCAAGATTACGTTTAAACAGTGCAAGTAGCATCTTGCTGCATTAAAATTGCAAGCAACGGGCAATGAAATCGCAATGTGTAAATGGGCCATTACTGTATGTATACCAATGTTTTTCAAGATTATAAAAAAATATATATGAAAGAGATACATTACAAATTAAATCTTAAAAAAAATACTATTGAATACTTATTAATTATCATTCACTGTAGCCTCAGTCATCTTCACGCTAGACAACGTTTTATGTTCAAAGAAATCACTTCTATAAAGAAAACAATAAAATTAAATTTCAGCATTTAAGAAGTATTATTGTGGTTATGTTTAATCTGTCTTTTATCGTAATAAAACACGTGTACCAAATGAACAGATGCATTTTTTTATGATTTTCCATTTCAAAACGACGCTCTTCATTTTGACTAAATCCCCTAATGTAGTTACATCCTTTTTAAGGTTTCGTAGTCAACTAGAAACCCTTTTTTTTATCATCATTATGACCCCTCCCGCGGGAGGGAGTCTCAGACTTTTACTGACTAAAACCCACCGTGTTCCTTCGGGAGCCCTTTGTGTGCCAGGGCCGCGGTAACTCTTTCGAACAACCCGCAGCCCCCTACTAGAAACCCTTACACATAGTTTGGCCATGTCTGTCTGTCCTTCAGTCCGCGGATTATCTTAAGAACGTAAGAACTAGAATTCTTTACCCGCTAGGCCACCATGATTTTTCCATCCTATGCTATTATATACAATTATATGATTTATTTCTTTCATCAGGTGCAGTACTGCTTTCTCCAATCACACAAGAGTTAGAGGATGAAATGTCACAGATCCTGAAGAATTTCTTTACATCAGAGTCTGAAATCTTTACTGGAATCCACGCCACGTTCTCCGATGGAAATTATTTTTCAATTGAAGGTATACATTTGACAACAAGGCTACAAGGTTTTAGTTCCCTTTGTCAGTTTTTCATGGTTTTTAAACTTGTATTATTGTGAAATTAATTCCCTTTAGTATGAAGGCACTAAGGCTGCCTCACAATTTTATAGATTAGCGCTATTAGCGGGCTTAGGTCCTTGCAGCGTCTGAGTCAGGATCCAATCTACCAAGTGGTTCAAGAATAAAACAATCATGCTATCAGTAAGCTTCTACTTTGATTAAACGGCGTCTAAAACTAAGACTGGTATCACATTAGAACTGCGATCACAATTTATCAAATCACCCACGCTAATTCATCTAATTAGCATGAGTGATTTGATGAATATGCATCTAAGAGTGTAAATGGTATGAATGTCGATGGATGGAGAAGGTGAGGAAGATCAAAGAAAAGATGAATGAATTGCCTGAACGATGACATGAGTAGGAAGGGAGTGAATGTCAGTATGACGAGTGACAGGGAGAAGTGGAAGCAGAAAACATATTGCGCCGACCCCAAATGAAACTGGGAACAGGGCAGGAAGATGATGACTCGATGACTCACGCTAATTCATGTTTTGCAGGTATTCCACTAAGCGACATCCCATTACCCTGGGCTGAACATGAGCCAGATAATATGGAAGACGACGAGAGATGTCTCATTTTTAACGGGAATGGAGATCTCGCTGACAGAATGTGTGAAGAAACGAGACCTTACATCTGCTATCGCAATGGGAGTAAGGAGGTGGAAACCAATGAGTGTGGCACTGTTGATAATGGTAAATATTTTTAGTACTTTGGTAGGCGTAAAGCCAGTGCCGGTTAAAATGGCCGCGTGCTCCGGCCATCATAAAGGCTCCTCCCCACTAGGTGGGGGGGTTGTGAGGGGCCTGCCGTAAGGTGGGCAGTCGCCGGTGGGGGCCTGGACGCTATGGACTCCCTGGCCCTCCCTACTCAGGCGAGGTCGGAGTGCCGCTGGGTATTTTAAGTGGGTATACCGGGAACAACTATACCGGGGAGTCTCCCATACCCCTCTCCCGTCCCCCGACGGGAAGGGGATGCGTAATTGTCATTTTTTCCCAGCGACAAAAAAAAAGGCGTAAAGCAATTATTTTAAAGTAACAAAAGAGTACTGAGACTAGTTTTCGATAAATAAGTAGTTTCATGAAAATAACTGGCACTTAACTGCGAGTTGAAAAATCACCCCATCTTAGTCAAGAATAATTTCTTAGGGCATATATGGCAAGAAAAAAATGGCTAATGTAGTAGTAATTCATCATTATCTGACTAGCATTTTCACAAACTAAGTGGGGATTGGCTTCCAGTCTTAACCAGATGCAGCTGAGTATTCGTGTTTTACATGCAGGACCATCTATCTGATCTCCTCAATCTAGTTACCCGGGTGACCCCATACGTCTTGGAAAGACTGGCTGTCAGACTGTTTTAACTACCACTGACACTGAGGAACTCGTCATGACAAACTGGACACCCACCCATCGATCGCCAAGCGTTGAAAATGAAGCTGTTACTTATGCCCAATTTCACCAAGATCCTCTATACTGCCACCTAAGTATGGGATTCTTTACTTAAAAGCTCCCCTAAGTAGATTGTAGTTTCAAACACGGAAATTCTGAGCTCTAACGTTTGGTGACAACGAAACCGTCTTCCAACGGTCCCCCAACTGTTAGGGGATCCCATAGACTTACTACTTGGGCACTCAGGTACTTGGGCACTACGCCCAATTTCACCAACAGCCCCATTTATACCTTTCACTCTTTTCTACCAGCCACTCATTTTGGTACCTTAATTCAAACGCAATTTTAAATAAGTGATGCCCAGCCTTTTGGGCACGCTCCCGTTTGACAGCGATGGGAAGGAATTTTTTGATGCTTTTTAGTTTAAGTTTTTTTATTATTATTATTAGAATATTGTATATGTCGGGGCATGCGGCAGATACAGTAGACGGTACTCCGATAGCCGAAAGGTGTTCTACGGCGTGGGTAAAGCGGGCGAGGAAGTTGAGACATCACTTGATCAGCAAATCAGTTTTATTTCACACAAAAATTGATTATCTCAATTTTCTAATTCGTTAACACATTTACACTGTACATCTACAATACTACACAGCATGGGGACAAGGTGTTCCGCTTAGTAACGTACGCTACGACCACTCAACGCAAACTCCCAACACAAACTGACTCCTCTCACCGAGCCATCTCACAAGTGCGCGCGCTCTCACTAGCGCCCCCAACGCACGTCACGCAAAACTAATACTGAGCTCTGATTGGCTGTCGTCATAGCGCGTCACCGGCCTACAACCAATCAGCAAGCAACGTATGCTACCAGCGTTACACCAGAGATGGCGCCACTTCCATCTCTAGTCCACCAAAACTAAACTAGGTGGCGCTATTCTAAGTAATTTTAATTACACGACGCTAGACGCCGTCATATATATAAAAAATGTTTTTTTGCTACCTTATTTCAGAATATCGCTTAGATACAAGAACAAAAAGTTGCTACAAGTTCCACACAGTGCCTAGAACGTTTGCTCGTGCGCACTTTGCTTGTTCGGCAGAAGGCGGCCATCTTGTTATTATAAACAGCGAAACAGAAGCTCAGGTTTTGAGAGAAATCTTTGCGAAATATCAATCTGGCACAATGCCGGGGCTCTTCTGGAAAAATGTGGCTTTCATTGGCTTCCAGGATTGGGGAGAACGAGGGGATTGGAGGACCATTCATGGTAATTTATACTAATAATAGAATGTATGCTATATTCTATTACTTTTTACTTAATAATATAAAAAATGAAGAGTTTGTTCTCAGAAACCACTGATCGGATTTGAGAAATTCATTCAGCGTTGAGTAGCCAATTTATCGAGGTTAGGCTACTTTTTATTTGAGTGTGTGGAGTAGTTTCTGCGGAACGCGGGTGAAACCGCTGGCTGAATCTATCATTTATATACTTACTAGCTTCTGTCAGTGGCTTCGCCCGCTTCACAAGGGAACTATTTCCTGCACCCGGATAAGAAGGATGTTGTTCTTCAGGGTCTATTCTATCAATGTACCAAATTTCATCAAAATCGGCTCACTGGTTTAGGCATGAAAGCGTAACAGACAGACATACAGACAGTTAATTTCGCATTTATAATATTAGTAGGGATCAATTGTTTGCTTTATTTTTCTAGGAGAAACGCTATCAGAGGCTGGTTATGCCAAGTTTTCTCCTGGTGAACCAGCCAATGCAACCCCTGGTGAATTCTGTGGCTCCATCTATCGGACTGCACTCCTCAACGACTTATGGTGCGACAAACCAGCTCCTTTCATTTGCGAGAAGAGACCTGATCACCCAGCTGTCTGCCATCCTTTGGCTGATGAAGAAAATACAATAGATTTACGGAGCAATGATATTAGCAAACTAAGATTGGATTGCACTGTTTGACGCTTTACAGTTTTTTTTATTAAAAGTTAACTTTAGATTTATTAAAAAAAAAAAACATTTTAAATGATTTTTTGTTTACCTTTTGTAAACTACATCGGAATCCAGATGAACCTGAATTATATAGGGACCATTCGTAGAAGGAAGTTTGCGTCGCTCTGATAAGGGCTACCAGTAGCCTCGCCGAGCACAATGTAACCAGTATTAGATAAAGCTATGGTCCACAGTGAGTGGTTATAGGAAACAGTCAGCAGTCAGTTATAGCGAATGAAGTTAGTGAGCTTTTTGTAGAAATAGAGAACATACTTGCCTGGTTCCCGCAGCTTCAACCACATTATAACATAACTTTTAGTCAGAGTTTTTTTTGAGTTTATTAATATCCTAAGAATATATGCAATGTTATAAGGAGTTTTCTTTAAAAGCATTTACATAATCGTTAAACATTATACAATACAGTAAAAAGTAACGCAAAAAAATCTAAATTTGATCATTTACTTCATCACCATCAATATGAGAACAAACACCAGGATATTTTACATTCTTTTCACATATAAAAGCATGGGGTTCTTCACAGTTAACGTCGTTTAGTTCAGCGTTTCGGTATACGGAACCGCAGTCATCGCCGCCTATGGGGCTATTGTTTGGTTCACCACTGGCAAACGTTGCATAGCCGGCCTCTTCGATAGTTTCACCTGGAAATAATTTTGCCATTTATTATCATCATCATTAATATCAGCCTATTACCGTCCAGTGTTAAATCTAGGCCTCCCCAAGTACGCAGCAAACATCTTGGTCTTGAGCAGCCCGCATCCATCCACTGACCGCCTCTATCTTCAAATCTTCGGTCCACTGTACAGCATGACGTCTTACATTACGTTTTAATTACTCATCATACATTCTTTAGGCTTTTTCCAACCACGAGAGATGAGATATGAGTATAATTTTTGCCCGACATTAACCTGTGCCTGATCTCTCTGCAATCGTGTCGGATTGCCATTCCATCGGGCTATGAGAGTGAAGGAGTGCACCTGTGTCTGCGCAAATGCTTGTTGGCTACAATATGTCCAACGCAGCTGGCTGCTCCTTATATGATAACAGCCATCGTGGCTGACATGCCTTTAGACGCGATTATTATTATAAAAAAAATACCATGAATACTCCTCCATTTGCCATCATGACCCCATTTATTGACTCCAACAAAAGCTACATCTTTATCGAAGTTGCCAACCATACTGGTCGGTGGAAACTTGGAGAACAATTCTTTAATGACAAGAGCTTCTTCATCACTGTTTATGATGGTCAGGTAGCCACCTTCAGCGGAGCACGTCAAGTGGGCTCGAGAAAATGTTCGAGGTTTGGTATGGAACTTGTAGCAACTATTTGTTCGTTTGTCGTAATCGTATTCTGAAATCGAATGTTTTATTTAGACATTTATGTTGATGTATACTCACGAATTCATTTTTGTGGGTTTTTTATGTGCAAAATACAGTTTTAACTAGTGATCACGTCTGTTAAATTAGTCGGGTTGCATAGAAATGAGATATAATGACTACTACTACACTTTTCGTCGTGGTGGCCTAGTTGGTAAAGCACCAACCTCTCTATGAGTGCGTGGGTTCGATTCCAGGTCAGGCAAGTACCAATGCAACTTTTCTAA
>NWSH02000081.1:10022238-10040310 GCA_002382865.2 Heliothis virescens
TCTGATTGACTTTAGTTAAGTTACATTCAAATAAAACAGGATAATGATCTGACTGGTACACCCCATATGAGACTGATGCACTAGTCACCAAGTCTTTGGCTGCACTTGTTATCAAACAATGATCTAGCCAACGCCGCGAGCCGCTAGCCTGACAAACAAACGTATGCGTATCCTTAGGCAGAAGCTCATAGTCGGCGCAAAACCACGTCTGCTCATTACACACAGAGATAAGTTCACTAAAAAATCGTGAGCCGGGATTGGCATTAAAATCTCCCAATATAACTACACACTCAATACCACTACTTTCAATTATGGCTATAATCTCACTGAGTGTTTGTGTGAATAAAGTTAAATGTTCACTCTTACCGTTATCGTAGGGCATATATACTGAAAATATCAACATAGCGCGGTTCTCGTATTCAACTTTTATCGCCACTAATCGGTCACTTAAACACTTCACTGTCGATACTGATGGAAACACTGATTTTCTCCATAGCAGTGCCACGCCGCCGTAAGGTCTGCCTGTAATCACTTTGACAGACGTGTCGATGGCCGACTTGCCGTTGTACGCGAAGTTGTCGTCTAGGTTTCCTAGGAACCCTATATCATGTGGCCATATCCAGGTTTCTTGTAATGCAATGATGTCGGCATTCTTGCATAGGGTTCTAACACAATCAGCTGATCTATTCACACCTTTACAATTAAAAGTAGATATTATTATTTTACTTCTGTCATTCACAGCCATTATTTGAAGGTGTCTTGATTGTAGATGGGAGCTGAGACTTATCGGAATCCTTATTCTTTTTAAAGAACACAAATCGTCTGAAGCGTATTCCTTCAGGCCAAAGTCGGTCGTCTAAAAAGGTGTCTAGTTTGTTTTTGGAGACAAACACCTTGAAAGCATTATATGTCCTTTCTGTCTTCATGTTTATTTTCTCCAGCTTTACGTTTACCCCAGTCTTAGTTTTAATGTAATCACAAATGTCAGTATCTTTTGTGTGTTTATCTACATTCGAAATAAAAAGCGGTAAAAACGATTCCGCTGCTTTAAAATTTGCTGCTGGAGTAGACTGAGCCTTGCCGGTCTTATCAGTGAATCGATTCCTTAACCTTTTGTTTTGAACAACTGTCCATTGGTCATCATGTCCTCTTTCTTTCCATTCCCCCATTCTCGCTACTTCAGCCATAGTTAATTGTTTACTCGAAATATCGTTAACATTCACATCATTCCTATCTAACAAATTTGAGTTTACAGGAACTTGTGTAACAGAGCTATCCGCCGCCTCCGTGACGTTCGCGTGACAAAGAGAACGATATTGCATCGTATTGTTTACGTCTGGAATGCTGTTATCTGTGCGAGCGCCACATGTGTTTGATAACGGAGCCGACTGCAGCGATACGGTGTTTATTTCACCCGGCGACTGCGGTGGCGATGACTCAGAGACATGCAACAAATCAAACGGTTCGCTTTCTAACAGATACCCTCCTCGACTACACATATTAATATTCGAATTAATATATGACACAGGGCTATTTATGGAAAGTTTATCCTTCTTTTGTTGAATTTCTAATTCCTCTTTCTTCACATAATTTACTTTTATCTGATTTATTTCTTCACGCAGTAGCATTAAATCTTTTAATAACTTAGTTACGTCGATATGATCGAAACAAACGGGAGGTAATTTCTCTAAGTTGTAGGCCACAAAAATCGGTAATTGATCAGGCTCAGCTGTTTTTAACACCATCAACATATCTTCAAGATCCTTTTCCTTTTTCTTTTTACGTCTCGATACAAGCTTATGTTTTGTTTTAACCGACGAAAACAGTAACTTTTTTGCATTGTCAATATCCTCTTCAGAGAATGCCGATACACAAATTCTTACTAAACTTTCATTGTCCATCACATCGAGTTTATTCCGAATAAACGCTAGCACCTCACAGATTACTACGTTACAGTTAACACACTTAAGTGTATTTACACTATTCTCGGACATTGTCATAACTTTATTTCGCAGCGACCGCTCGGTAGTGCGCACGCGCGAGGACTGGATAATATTAATAGGGATCAATTGTTTGCTTTATTTTTCTAGGAGAAACGCTATCAGAAGCTGGTTATGCCAAGTTTTCTCCTGGTGAACCAGCCAATGCAACCCCTGGTGAATTCTGTGGCTCCATCTATCGAACAGCACTCCTCAACGACTTATGGTGCGACAAACCAGCTCCTTTCATTTGCGAGAAGAGACCTGATCACCCAGCAGTCTGCCATCCCTTGGCTGATGAAGAAAATACAATAGATTTACGGAGCAATGATATAAGCAAACAAAGAGTAGATTGCCCTATTTAATGCTTTATAGTTTTTATTATTAAGTTCAGTTTTATTAAAAAAATGTTTGTTTATCTTTTAAAAACTACATCGGAATCCAGATGAATCCTGAATTATATGGGGACCATTCGTAGAAGAAAGTCTGCATCGCTCAGATAAGGGCCACCAGTAGCCTCTCCAAGGACAAGGCAACTAGTACAAAGCTATGGTCTAGAGTGAGTGGTAATAGGAAACAATCAGCAGTCAATTCTAGCTAATGAGGTTATTGAACCTTTTGAAAAAATAAAGAACATACTTGCCTGGTTCCCGCAGCTTCTACCACGTTAAAACATAACTTTTAGTCAGAGCTTTTTTGAGTTTATTAATATCCTAACAATACAAGGAGTTTTCTTTAAAAGTCAGCAAATCGCTGCAACCAGCATTTACATAGTCGTCAAATATCATAAAAGACAGTAAACAGTAGAATAAAAAATTAAAATATTTTATTTATTAATCTCAGGCATCTTAGGCCCTTCAAAATAGTATACTCGTACATAAATATTATAACATAAAATTATATCTTTTGATCATTGACTACATCATCGCCATCAATATGAGAACAAACACCAGCATATTTTACATTCTTTTCACATATAAAAGCATGGGGTTCTTCACAGTCAACGTCGTTTAGTTCAGCGTTTCGGTATACGGAACCGCAGTCATCGCCGCCTATGGGGCTGTTGCTCGGTTCACCCTTAGCGAACGTTGCATAGCCGGCCTCTTCGATAGTTTCACCTAGAAATAATTGTGCCATTCATTATCATCATCATAAATGTCTGTCTATTGCCGTCCAGTGTTAAATCTAGGCCTCCCCAAGTACGCAGCAACCATCTTGGTCTTGGGCAGCCCGCATCCATACTCTGACCACCGCTTTCTTCAAATATTCGGTCCACCGTACAGCATGATGTCTTACATTACGTTTTAATTACTCATCGGCAATTGATTAGACTTTTCCCAAGCATGTTAGGGTCAGCTTCCAATAGATCTGTATATCTGATCTCCCTCCGGTCGTGTCGGATTGCCTTTCCATTGGGCTATGAGAGTGAAGGTGCAGAGAGTGCACCTGTGTCTGCCCAAATGCTTGTTGGCTACAATATGTCCAACGCAGCTGGCTGCTCCTTATATGAGAACAGCTGTGGCTGTGGTGGAACATGGCTTTGGACGTGATTATTATTATTAAAAAAAATACCATGAATACTCCTCCATATGCCATCATGACCCCATTTGTTGACTCCAACAAAAGCTACATCTTTATCGAAGTTGCCAACCATACTGGTCGGTGGAAACTTGGAGAACAATTCTTTAATGACAAGAGCTTCCTCATCACTGTTTATGATGGTCAGGTAGCCACCTTCGGCGGAGCACGTCAGGTGGGCTCGAGAAAATGTCCGAGGTTCAGTATGGAACTTGTAGCAACTATTTGTTCTTTTATCGTAATCGTATTCTGAAAGCAATGTTTTATTTAGACATATTGATGTTGATGCATGCTCAAGAATTCATTCTTGTGGGTTTTTTATGTGTAAAATACAGTTTTAACTAGTGATCACGTCTGTTAAATTACTCGGGTTGCATAGAAATGAAATATTCATTGTGTATGCAAAAAAGACATTTAAAATGCCCACGTCATAACTACACTCACTACTACACTTTTAAAGTTAAGTGCTAGAATTAACTCATGATGAAAAATGTGTTTCTCCTTTACCTGGTTTAAAAGGTCCACAATCGTCCATTTCTTCTGTTAAATTCTGTGGCTTGAAACAGAAGTATGGAAGCGTCTTATTGCAATTGATGTCAGAGAATAGATTATTTGAATTTAGTGTCAGACATTCTTCCCTATTGTTTTTATTGTTAGGCTCAGACGTTTCCCAAGTATGAGGTATTTCTGATAGTGGTATTCCTGAAGAGATAAAGGTATTTTTGAAAGAGTTTGAATCTAAGGACTGAAAGTTATTCACTTATTTGACCATGGATATAGCAAGCTGCCAGACCGCCCGGATCTTATCGCCCTGTGGGTTTTAGAAGCTTTCACAAAAGCAGCCTGGAGTTTGGAAGTTGGCAGTGTTACATCCCCGTGCCTGGGAGGGCACGTAAAGCCGTCGTCCTCGATTGTTACTCAGTAGCAGTCGTAGTTATAATTCCACGTCAGAGGCCGTCAGGAGGATTTGAGAAAACTCTGACACTAGGGCTTGTCAGGTGATTAAACCGCCCGTATTTTAAAAAGGCCTGTTTCACAGATTAAGATCTAGATAGCTATCTGGCAGATAGTGCTATAGAATTGTTTTCCATTTTGTCAACTTTTCTATGGCTATCAGATAGCTATCTACAACTTCATCTGGATCCTATGAAACTGGCCTATAATCTTTTTGATAGAAAAATGAATGCACCCTCGATTGACGTATAATCTCCCTTAGAGATCGTAGCGTGGATCCCAATGAAGACTTCCATGTAATCAGTATCATCAGTCAAGGTATCCTTTATCAGTTGACATAGTACAACCAACTTGTAGGCTGTGGTTGGAGAAGCTAATACGGCACCTGAAATACAATATAACTATTAATCATCTGCCTAGCCTTTTCCCAACTATGTTAGTCGGCTTCCAGTTTAACTGTATCCAACTGAGAACCAGTGTTTTACATGGAATGACTGCCTGTACCTCTACAACCCAGTTACCTGGGTATTCCACATACTCCTTGGTAAGAATGGTTGTCAGACTTTCTTGCTTCTGACTACCCTCCACGACTTCCAAAAATGTTCAAAATGACAGCCGGGACCCACCTGTCGTGCCTTCCAATGCATGGAAGAATTCGTCATGACAAGATAGTCACCCATCTACGGATCGATCGCGCCAAACTTAAAATTATGATCTATCAATTAGACGAATATGATCTTAGTACAGATGGACGGACAGATAGACAGGAAAGTCTTAATAATAAGGGTCTTAGCTTAGCTGAGAAAGAGAAACAAATTAAGTATCTCGACTTAGCACACGAGGTTGTCGCCATGGGGAGTGTCGACACGGCTGTTATTGTGCCGATAGTTGTTACGGCCAATGGCTTAATAGCCAAGAGCCTCGACCAACATCTCATGAGGCTCTCGTTAGGCGGCTGGGTCAAGGGACTGATTCAGAAGGCGGTACTCCTTGATACGGCGCGTATTGTGAGGAGGTTTCTATCTCTGGGACCCTAACCACCGGTACCTTGGACCCTGTGCCCGATATCGGTGGCTACCTATTTTTTATATTTTAAAATGTATTTATATTCTTTTTTTATGATTATATTTAAAAATTTAAAAAATATGTGGTAAAATAAATAAATGTCCGAAAAAGGGTCTTAGTAAATCTTTGGGTAAAATATTCTAAAAAGCAGCCTTTTTAAACAAAAGGGCTATCTTAAACTTAAAAGAATTTGAGAATACCTAACTGCATTTGAGCAAATGGAAAAACAAACAAACTCTTCAGCTTTATAATATTAGTATGCAAATGCAAATAAAAGAATTACCTTCTAGAGCGCATCTTAAGCGAGCATCGTACCAGTTTGAAGGTATTTCTTGGTACTTAAACCAACCTTGTGCGATCGCACTGTACCTGTAGTCACATTTATACTGCTCACTACCTTAAAATTAAATAAAAATTTACACATTGCGATTTCATTGCCCGTTGCTTGCCATTTTATTGCAGCAAGATGCTAGCTACACTGTAGGTCGCCTGTCAAATATTCCTGCAATAAAATGGTAAGCAACGGGCAATGAAATGGCAATGAGTAAATGGTCCTTCACTCACATCTTTAAGTATCTAGCATATATTTCCATTAAAAATATAAAACTTAAAACTATAGTATTAAAAAAGCGCGCCAAAGAATTGATCCTCATCGCTGTCAACCGGTAGTGTACCCAATAGGCTGGCCGCATTGCCACGTTGAATGGCAATGCGTAATCGCTGGACGAAGTAAAAGCCAGCCTTTGGGTCACTAGAAGTGTCAACAAGGCGTTTGGAAATGTCCTTAGCAAGCAGAAGGACGCTCGCATCCCACGGCCCGAGAGAATCAACCCCAAACGGCTCAGTTATATAACTGCCGATCAGCCCCGGATCTTCAATTTTTTTTAGGCGGGGCAAAAACTGAAATGTGCCGCCCCCGCAGACTTATATATTATTTTTCCTTTTATCATCTTTATAATTTCACTATTTCAGCTATCAGATGTCCACTAGGGGTCGATTCGACCAAACTTGAACTATTCCTCGAGTTACTATACCAAGATTGTTTTTTGGACGGGTGATGGAGAATGTTGGCAAATAAAAAAAAAGCAATTTTTTTATATGTTTAAAGAAAATAAAAACAGCAGAAAATAGTTACAAGATGCAGAAAGTATTTCACACTTTCGTAAGGAACTCAAGTGGCTCCCAATTCGACTTCGCAGGAACACTCGCATTTTGTGTCTTCTTTTTAACATCCTCTTTAATCCTAAATCTCCTTCTTACCTCCGGGAACGTTTCTCCTTCCTCCGCTCTCCTGATGCGTCCTGCAGGACACATCTCAAATCCATACTCAAAATCCCTCCCCACTCCACTGACTTCTACTCTTATTCTTTCACTGTACATGCTGTACGGCTATGGAATAAGTTACCGCCTGATCTGAGGAGCTGCCAAACTGTTGCCTTGTTTAAGCGTAAGCTGAAGGAGCACTATCTTTCCTCATCGTCATAGATGCTTATTATATTTATTATGTATTTGTCAATATAGATGTATATATTTAGTATATATTTATATATGTATATATATATTTAGTTATTTTTATTAGTGAATATATATTGGTTACACCTATCTTCTTTTAATTTTCACAGTCTATCTATATCTCTTTTTTATTCTAACTCTCCCATAGCGGGCCTGCTGGAAGAGATTTCTTAAGAAATAAGCAGTGCCTTTGTACTTGATTGTTCTATGTTACTTCTTGTCTCATATTCTGTGTACATAAACTATTAAATAAATAAANATATTTAGTTATTTTTATTAGTGAATATATATTGGTAACTAATATATATTCACTTATCTTCTTTTAATTTTCACAGTCTATCTATATCTCTTTTTTATTCTAACTCTCCCATAGCGGGCCTGCTGGAAGAGATTTCTTAAGAAATAAGCAGTGCCTTTGTACTTGATTGTTCTATGTTACTTCTTGTCTCATATTCTGTGTACATAAACTATTAAATAAATAAATAAATAAGATGCCCGAGCGGAGCAAGCGCGACCTCTTTTGTTATTTTGAGATAGGACTAAACATAAACAAACAGTAGGTTGCAATTGCAGGACGCGAGCGAAGCGAGCGCGATTTTTTTAGTTTATTGACTAAAAAGAAGAACAGGAAGCAACTCTAGGACGCGAGCGAAGCGAGCGCGAAAATTGGATAAGTCGGATTGCAACCTGTCTTTATTTATTGTCAGTGGTGGCGCTAGACCAAATTTGTACGTCGGCGAAATTAAGTTCGTGAGGCCCCGCTTTAAGGGGGGGAAGGGGCCTAGCAGTTAAAAATTTAATTTTGATAATAATGTAAGTAAGTACATTTTTTAAAGCAAAGTAATACTAAGTAAAAGAGATGAAACCGCGAGCGAAGCGAGCGCGAATTTTTTTTCCAGCGCGACGTGTAAAGTTGCCGCCATTCTAAATTGCAGGCAATATGTATTATGAATGCGCGAGCGAAGCGAGCGCGAAAATTTTTATCAGTTCGAGGATTAAACATGACTGGCGAAACGAAAATAAATAGGTAACTTGTTTTTCTGCGAGGCTCCCTCAGGCGCGAGGCCGTCGGCGGTCGCCGACGTCGCCGACGCCTAGCGCCGGCACTGTTTATGGTAAAATGAGAGTAACTTTAAAAAGTTCAGTGTGATCGTAATTTTTTGGTAATAATTCAGGAGCCCCAGGGCGCTGCCCCGGCGAGCCCCTTCGTAGCTACGCCACTGCATGTGAAAAGTTTTATTTTATCCCGTTTAGTGTCCCGTTAGTGTTTTGTGAAGTCGGTTTTTATTTTTTTGCAAAAAGTTTTTATTTTAAGCTTTTCAGTTTTTGGGTCTAAAACTATAATATTTTAATTATCCACAGTGGCAGACGTAACCCATAATGTAGCTAAATACAAGGTAGCTTCTATCAACCGTTAAGGAGTTCCCTAAACTGCACTTTGCCTTCGCTATCAGGTCAGAAATGGCAGTCTTAACATACTTCGGTGTAAAAAATAAGCCCAAATACTTAGTTGCTATATACCCATGTGAAGTTCCCCTGATCTTTTGTCGTCTCCAACATCAGGTAAGGTCCAAATCTTCACGGTCATATAGACTCATTCGATATACAAATAAATTTCAAGTTTTCACCGGATGCTTGCCTACAATTTTCAAGAGTTGCCTTCGATTTTTCAGGGTTTCCACCATCAGACACTGACCCGATGACAATGGGAGCCAATGAGCAGCAGACCCTTTCATATAAAAAAAATATATCGAAATCGGCTCATAAACGACGAAGTTATCCGCGAACACACTTCGCACTTTGCACGCATCCGTGTGTTCATCTTTCGTTCCTACGGGCGAAAGGGCGCGCTTTTTGGAATACGCCTAGGTAGGCGCCTCGCGATTATTATGTCACATTTTCCGTGTGCCGCCCCTGGGTATCAGTTGAGTTGATATGGTCATAGTAAAATAAGAGTTAAAGTTCTTTTATTTATTCTGTAGCAAAGTTAAGTAAATTATAAGTTGTCTAAATAATGCATTTGGCCGCCCCCTGAACTTGCCGCCCGGGGCATAGGCCCCGGCTTGCCCCCCCCTAGATCCGGGGCTGGTGCCGATAAGGTTACAAATAAAAAAAAAATGTTTCAAGTTCATTTGAACTTCTCAAATCTCCTATAGTTAACTACCTAGACTGATGATGTTGTTGATGAAATAAATTACCGGCCTTTTTCGCAGGTTCCAGATAAGGTTCTAGATAGCTATCTAACAGATAATTACAAAGAAAAATTGACAAAATTAAAATATTTCTTTATTGGCTTTCTGTAACTTTGTTAGGAACGTCAGACACTGGCCATGAAGATTATTAAAAATCTTACCTGTAGAACTAATAATAGTTAATATTATCAATACTAAATACTTAGAAAAAATATATATGGCTACAGAACTCCCCATGTCAAAAGAAGTGAACAAAAATATCTTAAGACATAAGTAAATCTTTCTACTTATCACTATAGTTTATACTAAACAATTACTTGACAAGAAAAGATAAGGAAGCTTGTCTAATTCTGTTTAATTTAGGGTTCCGCTATAGTTGCGACAAACCATCACAATATTATATTTGTGCTGTTTAGAAATTATTCAAAATGACATAGTGTACGTGTTTGACATAGTAAAGGTAGACCTATGACCGCCTACGTCCGATAATACGTGACCGATTTTTGTAGGAGGAAAATAAAACATACTGATAGCGTGTAAATAGAATTTGAATAGTGCAACGCGCTAGTCCTGCAAAAAGTCGGTCCGATTATCTATCTTACTAAAACTCTGTACTTTGTTTACGTGAATGACAAACAGAGTGGTGACGGAGGTATAACTACTACCTTCGTCACCCACTAATGTTTTTTTTTATCGATGGGAAATCATCAGATGACCTCTCCCGCTGTGGGTGACAGCGTGAGGGAATATCAGACTTTTCTGTAAAATGTAGGGAATCCATAATACGAATTTTAATTTAACTTTTCATTAAATTAAATATATTATACACAGGATTTGTTAGACGCGTATAATATTATTATATTATTTGTCATGGCAATTGTTATTTAATATTATGAGGTCGTTAGTTGTGTTGTTTGACGTATAGGTGACATACATAATGTATACATGTAAAACTCAAAGTCCTGACTGATTCACTGACTCATCAACGCAGTGCCCAAACCCTTCCCTGCGGGGCCCACTAGGGCCAGAACCCGTCGGGGCTCCGGGTTGTTCGAAAGAGTTACCGCGGCCCTGGCACACAAAGGGCTCCCGAAGGAACACGGTGGGTTTTGGTCAGTAAAAGCAGTAAAAGTCTGACACTCCCTCCCGCTGTCACCCACGGGACCCCCACCCCCAGCAGGAGGGGTCATAATGATGATTTCCCATCGATATAAAAAAACTGCCTCGTTGGTCTAGTGGTCGCATAGCCGACTGCTGTGCACGAGGTCTCGGGTTCGATTCCTGGGACGGGCCGAAATCGCTTTGTGGGTTTTAGAAACTTTCACAAAGCAGCCCGGAGTTGGAAGTTGGTGATTGATACACCCGTGCGTCGGAGAGCACGTTAATGTCGGTCCTGCGCCTGATCTCTCTCCGGTCGTGTCGGACTGCCGTCCCATCGGGTTATGAGAGTGAGGGAATAGGGAGTGCACCTGTGTCTGCGCAAATGCTTGTGCACTATAATATGTCCCGCGCAGCTGGCTGATCTCCTTATATGAGAACAGCCGCTGTGGCCGACAATCGGCTAGGATGCTATTATTATTATATAAAAAAAGAGCCCAAACCCGTGAACCTATGAAGTTGGCACAGAGATTTATCTTGAGACTCTCACGAGAGATAAGAAAGGATTTTTTGAAATTCGTGTCCCAAGGGGTTGAAATAGGGGTTGAAACTTTGTTATGTATAGTACAAGCTTCCATCAGCTGTTTTACCCGAGTCCCGTACTAACTACTCCGCACACCCGTATAAAGTAGCTATTATTAGTAGTAGCAGTAGTATTTTTTCAAATTGGGCCGGTAGTTCCCAAGGTTAGCGCGTTCAAACAAACAAATCTTCAGTTTTATATTATTAGTATAGATGAAGGATAGCAAAATGTCGAATATCTTAAAATGAGGCGCTTCCAATGACACTAGCTTCAACTCTGTTAGAGGGTGGGGTCGTTTTTAAGCATCGTCTGGATTCTCATTTAAATTTAAATTCATATTACTTTAATTCTCAGCCTATTCTATGCTTTAAATGTCAATTTTAATATCGAAGCTTCTAGATTCAATTGAAAATAAATTCAATCACTTGAAAAGGTATATTTTAAGATAAAATCGAGAAATCCTAATTGATTCGTTGTTTATTTCTAGTAGTTTCTTCGACAAAGGTGTTTTAATCTTGAGTTAATATCGACGCAAATAATTAGAGTTCTTAATCAATACTTATAATAAATCTGTAGAGAGGTCAATTCTGTACATGAAATATATTTCCAAAATAACTATCAGGGTGTGATAAGGTATCGATACTGATGCCAAAAATGCAATCAGTGTAATTTTTGTCTGTCTGTATAACCGTCATAAAAACAAAAACTACTGGACGGATTTTAACGGAACTTGGTACAATTATTATTCATACTCCTGAGATGGTTATAGTATACTTTTCATCACGCTACCAATAATAGGAGTAGAGCAGTGAAGGGAAACATCTTTGATTATGACGACCCGTTGTCGCTGGCATAAGCGACATGATCCGCGAACAAAGTCGCTGGCAGAAGCTAGTCGAAAACTAAACGAATTGCGGCAAATAAAACCTTTGACTTTTCAGTGATGAAAACGAAGTCCTTTTATTAAAATTTTCAGCTGCTCTTATTATAGTCTGAACTGACGAAGTAATTTAAAATTTTATTTGAAAGTATTTTTTAACAACAGACGAAACAATATAATCATCGATATATTCATTTTTAGCACTATACGCATTCAATTTGTATTTATAGAAACAGCAGGTCAACCTGCCCAATTTTTTCAAAGTTTATCAGTCAAATATCATCCTTCCACTATTGTACAGAGAGTACATCAAGTTACCACAATCTGTCAAATTTTTTCAGTAGATTTTCAACCTTATCACAATAACGGAAGGTTAATGTTCGATTGGTAGAATTCGGGTAGGTTTACCTGCGGTCGTCTGTACTCGGTTGAAAATTTTTAAGATAGACTGATTGGGGTAGATTGATGTGCTGTTATTTGTACAGTCGACAGCAATTCAGTGTACACAAATCTGTCTCTGCGATTGATTTTCAACCTTATCACAATAGTGAACGGTTAATGTTCAATTGGTAAAATTTGACAGATTTTGAGTACACTGACTTGCTGTCGACTGTACATACACTAATATACAATTATAATGATAAGTAACGTCGCACGTCAATTCAATGGCGATTTGACGAACCGTATCGGCAATGGAATATACTATTTTACGATATATCGCAAGTTGTGCGCAAGTCATGCGCTTTGGCTTGGATTTATCGATATTTCAGTGGATTGCTGTAATTGTGTGATCAGGAAATCATCATAGGCCTAGCCTTTTCCCAACTATGTTGTATCTCGCCAGTCTCTTCAATTTATAAATATGTATATGTCGCAGTAAAATAGATAAAGCCGTAATATACACACATCAAAAAAATTTAAGGATATTTTTTCATGGACGATTTTCTTATGTGATTTTCAAGAAGCTGTATCTCCAAGGAAAATGATCGTACAGAAAAAAGAAAACCAGCAAATTATAGGTTCAAGATTCTAGTTTTGAGATCTATCCTTGATTCTTTTTTTAAATCTCTAGTTTTGGAATAACACTAAAGAAATCAACGAAAGAAAAAAATTACAGAATTTTTCTCAACTTTGGAAAGCTACAAGTTCATAAAAAATTTTTTTTTCTTTATCTCACTCCAAAGCTTTTTTTGAAAATTTAATGCGCTTTCATTTAATGTAACCGGTTAGTTTGTACGATGATTTTCCAAGGAATTGTCGTCAATCAAAGCAAAAATGATCTCGTTCACTTTGTTTATCAATTACTCTGTAAATAATGGTTGAATCGAAAATCTAAGTAGAGTTTTGAAATCTACACAAAATTTCTAATAAGAAACCATGGATAGATGATGGTGGTACAACTTTTTTTGGAGTAATATCTTCGTTTGAAAAAAGGTCAAAGAATGGCGTATTGAAGGATATTTGGAATACTTGCTGTAATTTTTGATGCAATGGATGAACGAAGGATATCGGAGTTAATTTTTTAACATTAAGATATCCTGGAATAGCCCTGAGAAATTCAAACCACTACGATTTATTTTTCTTAATGTTCGGAGGCTTTAAACTTTCAGCTATCGCAAAAAATGACAATTCTGAACAAATTACCAATTCATACCGATTTTTTCAATAAAATTAAGTTTTACTCTAAAATTTTCATTGGTATCATCAAATGGTGAATTCTCGTTGCAAATATTCAGTATTTTAGCAATGATTTTTCTTACCTAATTTTTATCCCTCCTGAAAAGCAGTAATAATGCAAGACACATTTGTTGCATAACTCCGACGAGGCACGTGAAAAGATGAATTTTGATAGAAATGATTTCTTACTGTCCTCTTTTACGTGCAAAAAAAATGTAGATGAAATAAAAAAAAAATGTGAGATTTATTTTTACTTAATTTTTTAACTTGTTTAGAATTGTAATTTTTTGCGATAACTGAAAGTTTAAAGCCTCCGAACATTAAGAAAAATGAATCGCAGTGGTTTGAATTTCTCAGGGATTTCCCGGGATATCTTAATGTTAAAAAAATAACTCCGATATTCTTCATTCACAGATTGCATCCAAAATTACAGCAAGTATTCCAAATATCCTTCAATACGCCATTCTTTGACCTTTTTTCAAACGATGATATTACTCCAAAAAAAGTTGTACCGCCATCATCTATCCATGGTTTCTCATTGGATATTTTGTGTAGATTTCAAAACTCTACTTAGATTTTCTATTCAATCATTATTTACAGAGTAATTGATAAACAAAGTGAACGAGATCATTTTTGCTTTGATTGACGATAATTCCTTAGAAAATCGTCGTACAAACTAACCGGTTACATTAAATGAAAGCGCATTAAATTTTCAAAAAAAGCTTTGGAGTGAGATAAAGAAAAAAAAATTTTTTATGAACTTGTAGCTTTCCAAAGTTGAGAAAAATTCTGTAATTTTTTTCTTTCGTTGATTTCTTTAGTGTTATTCCAAAACTAGAGATTTAAAAAAAGAATCAAGGATAGATCTCAAAACTAGAATCTTGAACCTATAATTTGCTGGTTTTCTTTTTTCTGTACGATCATTTTCCTTGGAGATACAGCTTCTTGAAAATCACATAAGAAAATCGTCCATGAAAAAATATCCTTAAATTTTTTTGATGTGTGTAGTTATATCTCTTGGCATATACTCGCATATAACTGCCAGCGGTTTCAACCACGTTCAGTGGGAAGTACTCGTCGCACCCGGATGAAGTAGCCTATTGCCTTCCTCTAAATGGGCTATCTAACACTGAAAGATTTTTTCAAATCGGACCAGTAGTTTCTGAGACTAGCGCGTTCAAACAAACAAACAAACTCTTCAACTTTATAATATTAGTATAGATTTATCTATCTTACTGCGACATATACACAAAATGTACAGACGCCAGAACCTATCTCACTCTGTCAAACTTCTTAGATAGATTTTCAACTATATCACAATGGCGGTAGGTTAATGTTTGACTGGTAAAATTTGACAGATTTGGATAGGCCTGCTGGCTTCTGTACATTTGCACCAAACATCCTTAGACGTGGTTTAAGTTATTTTGTTAACCTGTATATTCATGTCGGACCAGTGGACCAGATAATTTACGGACAAACACACGTACGGTAAGCGGCCGTGACTCTGTTGTGTATTATTAGGCTTTTAATATGTATTACCAACTCACTACAATATTATTAAACTAGCTTATGCCAGCGACAACGGGTCGTCATAATCAAAGATCTGAAATTTCAGTGCTCTGTTCCTATTGATTTTAGCGTGATGAAAAGTATATCATAACCAGCTCAGGAGTATAAAAAATAATTGTACGAAGTTTCATTAAAATCCGTCGAGTAGTTTTTGTTTCTACATATAACGGTTATACAAACAGACAGACAGACAAAAAAATTAACTGATTGCATTTTTGGCACCAGTATCGATCCCTAATCACCCTCTGATAGTTATTTTGGAAATATATTTCATGTACAAAATTGACTTCTCTAAAGATTTATTATAAGTATACAAAGACTGTCTGTTTATGCATCAGTATGTTGAACTTATTCTGAGGTATGTATATGGAAGGTATCCGGACATTAAAGAAAGCTTCCACACTTAGCGGATTTTTTTTAAGTTTTTCTATATGATACACATTACATGCAGCTAAATCTGTCTCACGGTTCTTGGCATCAACATTTGAACCGACAGTAGTCATTCTTTAAGGCGGCCCTGGCACACAAAGGGCTCCCAAAGGAATAGTATATATAAGTCTGACACTCCCTCACTTGTCACCCACAGCGGGAGGGGTCATCTGATGATATCCCATCGATAAAAAAAAGTAGTCATTCTTGTGGTGGTGGCCAAGTGGGTAAAACACCAACCTCTCATATATGAGTGAGTGGGTTCGATTCCAGGTCAGGCAAATACTAATGCTACTTTTCTAAGTTTCACCACTATACCACACCAGTACACCAATGACTGATTAAAGGTGAAGGAATACATCTATAGGAAATCTGGACTACCTATAAAGTCTGAAATCACAAACCCGCATCCTCGCATTGAGCAAGCGTGGTGATTAACGCTCATTCCTTCTCTGTGTGATAGGAGGCCTGTGCCCAGCAGTGGAACGATAAAAAGGCTGATGATGATGCTAGTTCCTCACACCGCTATTAGACTTTACAATGTTCTAGACTCCAATAAAAATGGTGTACAAACATTGAAGAATGGAAGCAAAAAATGGACAAATAACGGGTTGGGTCTAACCAGAGGTATTTCAGCGGTTATACTATGAGCTAAGAAGAGTATAGAGTGGGTAGGTACAAAATTTTCCTTGGTGAATTTTTATAAAAGTGTACTTACTATAAAATTTACGTATGTACTATAAAAACTGTAAAATTTTCCCAATCAAATATCATCCTTCCACAATTGAAATAAGGTTGAAAATCTATTACTTAAAGAAATTTGACAGATTGTGGTAGGTTGATGTGTACATTTTTTTTTTAAATTTTCATTGGCGAATTTGTTATAAAAACGGTCAAGTATTTTAAAAAATCAAAAAAATCAAAATTCATTTATTTCAAGTATCTATAGGACTCATATTATTAGGTAGGTTAGTGCATACAACAGCAGACAACAGCAGGTCAACCTACGCGAATCTGTAAAATTTTACCTAGGTATCGAACATTAATCTTCCACTATTGAAATAAGGTTGAAAATCTATTAAAGAAAAACGACAAAAAATGTTTTCCAGTGGCTATTTCAAACCTTTTTTTTTTTCAATGTGTTAGTTAGACCATTTTTCAAATATTTTTTTAAGTTTTTCTCTGCATCATATCCTTGACTACTCACAGTATTAACTTTCGAGCCTGTAACATGTACCAATGGCTTACATTAAGCGACGAAAAATATCTTTGGCCCCTTAAATAACTTTTTTTCCACACACGGAAACCATGGGGATATTTCAGGTTTTGTTTATATGGGCTTTTGAACAATTGTACCAAAAATATGTACTCAGTTTACCTACAGACTTCGAATAAAAAATAAATTTGATAAGAAACCAGATATTCCCTTTCGTACATCCACGGGAATACGGATGCTCTTTCAGTTTAAATAAACCGCTTGGTTATTTCAAGGAAAATGCGCCTGAAAATTGCACTATCCGCGATTGTATGTTTTCATTCCGACTAGACTTCAGAAATGGCTTGATTACATCACTGTTTTCAATGAAATTAATGAACCCAGGCTGTTTTTGATTGGTAAAAAATAGTTTATGAGAAATCCTATTTCATTTAGGGCCAATTCTACCAAACTGGAATAAGAAAGTTTATATTATCAGAGATCAAAGTGCTGTTTCCTCCAGAATAAACAACGTTTCCGTTTTACCAACTACAAATCCAAGAGTCACCTCACTAATCTATACTAATATTATAAAGCTGAAGAGTTTGTTTGTTTGAACGCGCTAATCTCAGGAACTACTAGTCCGATTTGAAATTTTTTTTCAGTGTTAGATAACCCCCTTATTGAGGAAGGCTATATATAGGCTACTTTTTAACCGGGTGCGCCGAGCAGTTCCTACGAGACGCGGGTGAAACCGCTGGCAGAAGCTAGTCGGGAATAAATTGTATACCACCGATTTTGAAATAAACTTTATATTTAAGGCGCGGTGAATAGACGACTTTTACGTATTTGAGGGGGTGAAGCAGATGAAGTGGGACACGAGTAGTCCCGCCTACTCGGGAGGCATCGCGCGAATTTCGTCGATGTGCAACTTCCATTGCATTTAGAAGCGTCATTTCACAACTGTAACAAAAAGTGCGATTGGCCCAGCGCGTCACTCTCCGAATTCGCATCGCGCTTTTGTGATGATAACCGAGATCGAATCTCATTAGATGCATTTCTTTTTTCTTGTATTTTAAACATTATATACTTACCTACATATTTTCTTGTTGTTTTTTTTTTAATATATGATATTATTTTTACAATATGATATTTTGTTTTATTTTTTTTAATAATTCATAAAAAATATTGTTTTTATTAAAATAATAAACACAGTCAACAGACCTGCAGACACCGACTAGAGCCATGTGAAAAGTTTATTTTATCCCTTTCAGTGTTTTTTGTGAAGTCGGTTTTGTTTTTTTGTAAAAAGTTTTTTATTACTATAAAAACAATAAAATTGTTATAATTAAAATTCCAAA
>NWSH02000081.1:10056691-10087763 GCA_002382865.2 Heliothis virescens
GGCACAATTTTATTTCAATTGCTAAATAGTTGCGTGGGTGTAATTTTTTTCATTAGCACTTATTACATTTTGGTTTTTTACTTTCTTTTCTTCATGAAGTGATAATTTTGTTACATTTTCACTTTCTTTGTCAAAGAGTTAGTTTGATAGTACAGATGCCAGTACGTCAATACTATGTTATTCTGATAAGTTATTTTATTATGTATTGTTATATGTTATGCCGTCCCATCGGGTTATTACTCAACAATGAGTGTGTGGGTTCGATTTCGACTTTTACCAACTAAGACCCACCTTGTTCCTTCTCTCGTAACTCTTTCGAACAACCCGCAACCCCGACAGGACCAGTCAGCCCCTTGGTTGGATAACCCTTGAACAAAAAATGAGCATCATTTATTTTTTTATTTTAAAACAAAATGAATTAGTTAAAAAAAATTAAGTGTCACATAAAAAAAATATCGTTTAGTTTTTTCACCAATGAAGAAACCCAGTATTTAAATCGTTGCTATCAAAACCAAATCTTTCTTTAAATTCAAAGTTCCAGGAAGAACGACACTGGTATTTCTATGTAAATAAATTCTATGCAAATGAAATAGACTTGGACTTCTGTGGCTTTCTCTGGGTGTCGTCACGATGACCAGTTGTCCGCCAATCGGTCAAGAGCGTTCACCTGCTTCGACCTAGCGGCGCTACCATTGTTCCTCGATTCGCAAATATGAAAAAACTTTTTACAAAAATATAAAACCGACTTCTATAAAATCACTAAAAATCCAAAAAATAATAGTAAGTTTAGGTGCATCGGTCTCGAAGTCGGTATCTAGTAAATGCAGCTACAGGTAGTTTTTTTTATTTCACTTTTTAGTGATTTTATACACATCGATTTTTCTAAAAAGTATTTTATTTGTAGCTTTTCAGTGACTAGGTACATCTAACACTGAAAACTTTTTCTAATCGCAGATAAAAATCTTCGAACCCGAAGACATGTTTTAAATAAGATTTGGTGGGTTCATAAGAGCCTAATACGAAGGTATAAAATATTATTCACCAATTTTTCAAACAAGAAAATGAATTTATCGATTGGTTCTTATTATTGTAAATGTCAAAATAATCTCATTTTAAATATAGGGACGTATTGTCATTAAGATCACAACAAATTATTTTGAAAATATTGTATTATTAGACAGACATACAGCGGCTTATAAATTAAGTTAACATTATTGTAGAAACAAATCAAAAAGCGGAACGATACTCGTTATTGCGACAAGACAAATTGCCGAAATGACAAATTACTTAATATAACATATCATAGACCAAAATCATCATCTCAAATTGAGCGTATCTCACAAATGTCATCAAAGAACTTTCAAATGAATCTCGAACGACTCTCACTTAGACAATAGTACCACACCAGCGCTTGCGCAAGACAGAGACAAAACATCCGAGAAAGATCCATTCGCCATTGCAAACCCGAAGAGGAAACTTGTTCTTTTCTTCTGCATCGAATTATTAAAAAAATAATAATAAAACACACCGACTTATGATATCGAAAGCTGATATGAACATTGACCTACGGTTTGACCAGGTGCGGGAGTGGGAGGTTTTGTGTTCTCAGTGACCAGTGACGATTCGGACGGATTACACTTCACGCACCGAAAACGTCTACCAAGTGCTTGTGAAATAGTGGGACTCTGTGTACATGTGTGCAAATTAACAGGTTTTTAGTGAAAATAAACGTGTCAAGTACAGTTCGCGAAATTTCACTTTTACAAGATTGGAATTTATTCAAGTGATAGTTTCGACATGTTTTTGCGGAGTTTCTTTATTGTGAGTACTCTTTTTTGTGTTTATCGTAGACAGTTATGTTATTTATTTTGGTGATGGTTTTTATGAATATTTTGTTGAAATTGCAGCTGAGTATAGTTTCGGACTAAACTTGGATTTTTAGTTTTAAAACTACACTTTCATTATCCTCAATATCTATCATAAGCCGGTCAAAATTATAATCTAGAACTAGGTCAACTTCATTACCGCCAGTTTTTACGACTCCATCATAAACACCGGTTTTGCCAGTTCTCTAGCCCACAAACTCCAAAAATTGTGACACGTGCCAAAATGACCGTCTACCAGGTTAACGACCTAAGAATGACAGCCTATTCAGCTTTCAACAAGAGATTCCGCTTTTTGCTGCATTTATTTCGCTTCATAAGCAAACCTATCGCCTATCGGTAAAGAAAGTCAGTGTATTGTAACTTTCCCTAGCTTGATATGTTAGGCAAATATAAAGCGTGTCAATGCCACGTACTTGAATCAATTATGCAAACAATATAGATAATGAAGGAAGGAATAACACCGATGGATATGTGAAGGGTAGGAGTGAATGAAGAAATTATTGGTGTCAGAAATTTACTGAAGAAATTCAATATATGAGACAGGTTATGTCAACGGCAAAATTATTTCAATGAAACGAAGATGATAAATAATGTTATTGAAATGAAACTCAATCCTAATGTATTCATGTAAAAGTAAATATGAAAGAAAGTAATGATGACGCAAACGTTACACAAGAAATATTTTCAGACTTATTCGTAATTAAAAACAAAATCACTAATTTAGATGATGTGTTTTTAAATAAACGAGACGATAACATCTTTGGTGATGAAATTAAAATCTCATCAATATGCAATACTCTTTCTCTTAGTCAACTTAGAATTGCACGGTGTAATAAGCAATTAATACTTTCTAAGTATTTTTTGCGCTCACTAGTGCTAAATCTCTTTCATGTTTTAAGTGCCTCGTTCGCTAGCATTCTAGTAATTCATTTATTAGTTAATGTTCCTTATTTTATCTTCTGGATCTACTTTGATTCCAATATTTTCTATACCGTCTGCTTAACTTGACCACTCTTTATTTATTCATTTTTTTGCTGTTTTAATAGTTTTTTCAGTTTGATATTATTTTATGCCAACTTCATCCTTGTCAATGACATTATCAAGATCAATCTTTTCCCTTTAAAATAAAAATCTTCAAATACAATTGTAATAAATAACTGAAGGTTTTATCTTAAAACTAGCTTCCGCCAGCGGTTTCACCCGCTTTCCCGTGGGAACTACTGCGCGCACCCGGATAAAAAGTAGCCTCGACAAATGGGCTGTCTAACATTGAAAGAATTTTTCAAATCGGACCAGTAGTTCCTGAGATTAGCGCGTTCAAACAAACAAACAAACAAACAATTCAGCTTTATAATATTAGTATAGATACCAACCATTCACGTAGAGAAATTAAATGAAAACTAATAATTTTCATCTCTAACATTCCTTCTTCGAATCAACTGCTATTCTAAACTATTTGGTATGAATTTTCCGCTACTTTACACTATCATTGGTGTTTTTGTTTACGACGCTTTTAACATCGCTTGGCAGAACCGGCAATGTATTTGCTTCGATTTTATATGGTCGTGTTTAATTAGTTCTGGGTTCTTTATTAACGTATTTACGGACATGCAATAATCTTCATGGTGGTATGGTAATGAAAGAGAAACTATCAGCTGTTTATCTATTAATATAAAAGGGGTCGGCTGTCTGACTGGTTGTATCGAGGACAGGTATTAGGGACAAGTCAATATTTCAAGATTTTTTATGTATGTTTGTGTTAATTAAGCACATCTTCTTTTAGACATTTTTACCGCTTATAGGTAGGTTTCTGAGTTGTCTTTTGTTTATGAATATTTATAATTTGAAGAAAAATAGTAATGACGCTAGCACATTAACCTACCAAAATCTGTCTTTCTTCAATAGATTTTGAATCTTATCACAATAGTGGAAGGTAAATGTTCCATTAAAACAATAAAAATTAACTTAAAATAAAGATTTAACAAAGTAAATGCTCAGTAAAAACTATCAACGAAAATTGGTTTGAACAAGATACAATCAGCGGTTTTTTTTATGGTGATTGGTGAAGCCATACGAAAACCTATAGAAAATGTTACAATGTGATATGAAATCATCAATATTCGATGTTATAATTTTCCTATATAAATTACCATATTTTGTGTAAATAGCACATGTGTGTCTGCACACGAAGGGTTCTGTAAAAAAAAAAAAAATGTTGCATGGGAACCCGATAAAACTCTTATTTTTTTATAATTTTAGTATTTATTGCTAAAGCAGCAACAGAAATACATCATAATTAACGAGATACATCCTAGTGACAGTCGGACGGACAAACGGATCGCGAAGTCAGTTATAGGGCCCCGTTCTACCCTTCACGTACGGAAGCGTAAAACCTAAAATCTCTTTTACCAAAAATCGGGACACCAATATTTCAATCTTTTTAAATCCGTTCCCTAGCTATCTGTCCACTATATAGTACGTTCCTTTTAACGCGTGCCCACATATCATGTGCTCGCCACGTTTGAGGGCCGCGCTATCTATCTGAGCTGGTAGCCTGGTACTTTATGAACGATATTGATGAACGATACACTGCCTGTTAGAATGTTTGTTTCCATAGGCTATTGATGGTATTGAAAAACTGAAGGCTTACGGCCGTTCCCAATAACCTATCTATCTCTGGATTTGCCTACCAGAGATAGGAATTTGACATTACTTGTATGGGGCTAATGTCAAAATTCTATCACTAGTAAGCAAATCCAGAGATAGACAGAATATTGATTTCCGCAGTTAGAGTACCCGTACCGTATAATAGTTTTTAAACTTTCGCGACCTGTACACTACACATATTTTAGACGACAAAAAGGTCTTACTCTAAACCTTTATAATTTCATCGCGAATAACATCCATTTATTGTCTAAATTACCCGAACCGTATGTTTTCAATGATGACTACTTTTCCGTGGCAGTGTCTGTCAGATAGCTATCTAGATCTTTATCTGGAACCTGTGAAACTGGCCATAAGATTAAAATACAAGTAGACAATCACAATACATTTTAGAAGCACCATCATAAAGATTGACCATGATAATTGTATAAAGTAACTGTAAGTCTAATTAAAACAGTAGTTTATGCAAATATTACTTTACTAACCCAAAATCACATTTTTAATTACGTGAGAAATATAATTATAATAACAGATTAGCAACAGGTCAGCGGGTTAGAACGTTAACATCGTCTGAGAAGTTCCAAGAATGGTAATAATGGCGTCCTAGACGATTGCCGGCTGTTCTCATATTATAAGGAGATCAGGCAGCTGCGGAGGACATATAGTGCACAAGCATTTGCGCAGACACGGGTGCACTCCCTATTCCCTCACTTTTATCACCAAGACTGAAATAATATAATTAGTACAGAAGTATAGGCCAGTGTTGCCAAACCTCATTATTAGGAACAACCATCAAAAGAGTTCACCGTGTAAATTGGGGTTGCTATGCTTTTTGTGATTTGAATAGGTTCAACTAATCACTCATGGAATTTAGCTTAGTTTCGTGATTTAGAAGTATGAAGTTTTAGTAAGAAATAAGATTTGGTTATATGAACACCATTCAAGAGAAATAATGTTGTAATAAATGTAATGGTTATCTTTTTTTTAAATTATATGATTTTTCATGAGCTTGAAGCCTATAATTTAGTAAAGACCATTTTTATAACACATTTTTTATATATAATCTAAACGAATGTATGTGCATTTGTTTCAATCTAAATAAAAATGTCATCTATAAAAGCAACATATACAAAGTTATATCATTCAAAATAAAAAAAAAACTGTTTTCAGTTTCCCACACCTCGACTAAATATGTCATTAAAAAAAACAGCTGTTTCATTCATATCATACGAGAATTTTCTCGTTGTGCAATGAAAACGCGCTCACCCACATACACAGTGACCTGCCCATACATCCCTATCTAGGAACTGTCGGAACACCTATAATTAATACCAGACAGACTGGCTGCGAGACGGATTTTAACGAACCGGTCATATTTCTTGTTCGACGTGATACAAATTGAATTTTTATGGACACGCTAAGGGGATTCTGTCAAAGTTACGTGGAGAATTTTTTAGTTTGAACTTCGTAGTAAGGATAACTTGTAATTACTTTTGAATATAAAAATATAGAACTTTTGACATAATTAAAGAGTTATATAGTTGTAAGAAGCATTATTTCTTTAAATATTTTGTATACCTATATATTTTGCAATTTATTTGGATGATTTTATAATGTCTCACAAATTGTTGCATTTCTCAATACCTAAGCTCTGTTTCAAAAACTTTGACAAAAAAGTTTTTGAAATTCTAAACGATGTAAATCTTCTATAGTTGACTAGCAAACAAACATTGAAACCAACATGGTTCTCGGCTCAAATCATCATTCATTAGCTGCCTTTTCTCCAAAACATATATTTTCAACCACGCCCTACTTTCCCCGGAATCATTTCACATTTTAGTCACATACGAATGAATTTCGTAGCGGCAAATAAATTATACATCGATGGCGTGTGATGGGAATTAGAAAACTATGTAAGTTTAGACGATATACAGTATACAGCTGTCAACATCATATCAATCAGTGTAACATCATACTGTTCTAACGTGTATCCGTTTACGTTTATAACTGCTTATCACTGTAAGTGTGTATGTCACTGTAAGATTGTAAATATCGTTATATTACAATATATCTCGCAAGATTGCAAACTGTTTATAGTTTAACATATGTATTATTAAAACAGGACATCTTACGATTGTCAAATAGTGAACTTTCCGTCAGTTGACCCTGTTTGGTCATCGACACAGAATAGTCTATTGTAAGGCCGACCAATCAGTGACAGCCTTCGGATAGTATAGTGGCGGTTCACAATGTTCGACAGTTTGCAATCTCACGAGTTAAAAAATAACCTAACGGTATTTATTATCCTACGGTGACATAGGACGCAAACTTAACATACTCGTATTAGTGCTTAAGTAGCACAAATTACCACTGGTACCGGTAATTCCAAAAAGTAGCCCTAAAATACGTTAACTTCATCTGATCTGTTCAATCTTGATGCAGACGTACAAATATGGATAAGGATGCCACTTATCAAAATAAAAAACCAAAAAAAGGTGAAACTACCAAACATGCAAAAGAGTGTAATTTGGCAAAACCCATTGGTAAGATCGGAGCGTATGCCAAAAACGCTATAAGGAATGAACAACAGAGTTCTTGATCTTAACTATGCCAGTTCGTGTTTTCGATACAAGTAAGATAAAAGTCGTGATGGCCATCTTGAGGAAAACTGCACTATTGAATTAAAACATCTGGTTTTCTTACTTGTTACTTATTACTATTTAAGCATAACTTAATCATATTTTAAGAGATTATAAAAATAACCTTTTCCGTATTTTTCACAATGTGACAAACGCCATAGTTCTTATATTAGCTATCAAAAACCACAGAGTACAAAAACTTTAAAATATAATATTTGACAATTGGTCATAGAGAAATCTGATATCCCAACAACAGTGGGAAATCACCACCCTGTATTGAGGAAGCGTGGTGATTAACGCTCAATCCTTCTCTGTGGGAAGTAGGCCTGGTCCAGTAGTGGGACGTCAAAAGGCTGACGATGATGAAGATTAATTGGTGACTTCGCAAATGGCTTGCAGTTTGAAGCACACATTTTTGAGATCCTAAAAGCAACATTCTACTGATGTGAGACACTACGATGCACATAAAATGTTTCGTCTGGTCTACTAGCTCTAGCAAATAGTAACAATTTGCAAGAGAACACTTCTAAAATGCCCGCAAAATTTTAACCTGGAGACTCGCGCCAACGAGTACCTAGACATTTTTGAAAATGACAAAATACTATCTTGTTGGAATCTTGTAAGTAGAATTACATATCTAGTTAAAGCACTAAAAAATGATGACAAATCTTGAACCAGCAGAATTTAAGATGACGAATTCTTTGCTAGGGCCTACTTTAGTCATCACTTTCCTTAAGTTGTCAAAAGAAATTTCTCCACGTTTTCTCTATCTCAAATATCAAATGAAACCGATTCCGCATAGTATGGATGACTAAGTAGGCTGTTATGTTAGTTCATTAACATAGTTATTAAGGCCGGATGGACTTTGGACAATATGGAAATTGATGTAGGTTTAATTTGGTGAGCTTTGGAAAAAGGCGTATGTGAATATTCATGAATGTAACTGTATATTGACTTTGTTTTAATGTCAAATAGCTATTCTAGTGTAGTAATAATATTCACACACAAGTGTTTAATCAATTTTCGTATAATTAGATCCATTTTCGTATAACTGCTCACTATTTCAAAATTGAGCCAATTCGTCGTTTATACGATCAAGTTAATTACTTATTATAAAACTACCTTATAAAATAACTTCAAAATACACTGGAAAGCAAAAAGGTCTAGATGTCGATGTGCAGTTTATTTTATTTCGCCTCCAACTTCTAGACAACTAAGTGCACCTAAAGGTACTATTTTTGTTTTTGTAAAATGTGTTATATTTTCATTAAGATTTGTAGTCATGGCAGCTCCATTTGGTTAACTGCTCTAAGGCACTAAAGCATTTATTTACCGTGTCCCACTTGGCACCGGTTTCTTACGTTACTACCGTCTCGTCCTTAAACGGCAACTTTCTTTTATCAACATTCGTTTGTATGGACAATAAACCCTCTTTCTTGGAAGTTGGTGATTCAAGGTCACTTGTTATAACTCTTCTCCTTGTTGGGACTCAAGGTCATGTTGTAAATTTTGGTTAGTGTGTGAGTACCCGCACACTGTAGACTAAACAGTCGGCCGACAGTTAGTCCGATTGGCAACTGTTCTCATATAAGGAGATCAGCCAGCTGCGCAAGACATATTATAGAGCACAAGCATATGCGCCGAGACAGGTGCACTCCCTATTCTTTCACTCTCATAACCTGATGGGACGGAAACCCGACACGACCTGAGCGATAACAGGCGCAGCGATCATTAATTTTTGA
Source organism: Heliothis virescens (assembly GCA_002382865.2). Lineage (NCBI taxonomy): Eukaryota > Metazoa > Arthropoda > Insecta > Lepidoptera > Noctuidae > Heliothis > Heliothis virescens. The sequence continues at coordinate 10,065,623 of NWSH02000081.1, forward strand.
ACCGATATCCCAAAAAGGAGGAGGTTCTCAATTCGACCACCAATTTCGAGGCACCACTTCAGGATCTTATGATGGAAACCCTGGAAATACGATCGAAATAATAAAAACGACTTCTAAAAACACTAATGCACTTAGCATTGCTTTAGAAGTCGGTATACATAGCTACATCGTCCAGATATCCACTATCTAGTTTCATATCTTTGGCAGAGTCACGTTAGATGTTGATATGCAAACAATTTTCATGAACGACGTAACTTGGCAGGCTTACATCAGACTATAGGCGGTACAATAACATGAACTGTAACGTTAAGCCTAGCCAAATCCTCGCAAGTTCGACGCTTATCTATGCATAATGTATTTGCTCTATGTATTTGCGATGTAATCCTTAGTTGTATTAGAAACTTGCAAATTACTGTGATTTTGTACCAGGATCAAAGCTCATCTGCCTAGCCTTTTCCCAACTATATTAGGGTCGGCTTCCAGTCTAACCAGATGCAGCTGAGAACCAGTGTTTAAATCGAGCGACTGCCCATCTGACCTCCACAACCCAGTTACCCGGGCAACCCGATACTCTTTAGTAAGACTGATTGTCAGATTTTCTGACTACCCGTAACGGCTGTCAAATATGTTCAAATGACAGTTGAGACCCACCAATTTATCGTGCCTTCGGAAACACAGAAGAACTACTAGGATCAAAGCCTATAACCGTATCTGGAGTCTGAATGTTCTCCATTCAAAATTTTGTGCGTCTTGTCAAATCGCTTTGTCGGTTTTAAAAAACTTTTATAAGGAGCCCGGAGTTTGGAGGTTAGTGGTGATGAACCCGAGCTTCGGACAGCACGTAAATGTCGGTCCTATGTGAACTACTTCCCGTACTCCGATAAAAAGTTGCCCGTACGTTATTCTGATATATAAGCTATATTACTGTAAAGTTTCATCAATATCTCTCCAGGAGTTTTTGGGTGAAAGAGTAACAAACATACATACTTTATATTCTCACAAAGTTTCGCATTTATAATATTAGTAGACTAATCAAATTTGTAAACTAGCTTCTGCCAGCGGTTTCACCCGCGTCCCGTGGGAACTACTCGGTGCACCCGGATAAAAAGTAGCCTATAGCCTTCCTCAAAAGCCAGATAGTCTGACAACCAGTCTTATCAATGGGTATCGGGTTGCCGGGCTAACTGGGTTGTGGAGGTCAGACAGGCAGTTGCTCTATGTAAAACGCTGGTTTTCAGCTGCGTCCGGTTAGACTGGAAACCGACCTCGAGGTTGTTGGGAAAAGGCTAGGCAGATGTGATAAGCCCGATCAAACTATCGGCCAACTTAAAGTTTGCAGTGTGCGGGCACTCCAATAGTTATTACATGCGATCTAGTTTGAGGCCTCAATTCTTCACTAGCTATGCAAGTAGAAAGTATAATAATGCCATACAAATGTTTATCATTTCCTGATGAACGACTTTTAGATGGTTCTTTTTATTTTTTGTTTGTGTTAGAGAAGAGATTAGATTCGTATTGTTTTTAGAACACCACGTTGTTACTGCCTCAATCGACTTCCCAAAAAGGTGGTTCTCAATTCGTTGGCTTCGAATTGGGTGGCGAATTAAACATATTTACAGCTACTAGTCACCGACTTCTAGGCCGATGCAGCTAAGACATTGTTTATTGTTTTTTAGTATTTTTAAAAGTCAGTTAATTTTTTTTGTAAAAGTTTTTTCAAAGATTGCACGATTATAATCAGTGTTTTTGTCAAAATTTGACAGTCTATCAGCTAAGGGTTTTAATTAGAAAACATTTTATATAAAAATTACAATAAGTTCGTCATATAAACATCTTTAATCATTTTTATATAACAATTTTAGGCTTCCATTATCTATAAAAACTTAACAAGAATTACGCTATCGAGTGTTGAAAACCGCTTGAATTCAGTGCAGTAGTACTCGAGTTTATCGCGACCAGACAGACAGGCAGCGTCAGACTTTGTTTTATAATTCGTATAAACATAGATAATATGGCAAAAAACAGAATAATAAACAAAAATTAAATAGCCATTCATCAAAGGCCTATAAGATAACCCTACATGTTATGACTGAACTCTCGTTAATGGTTAAAGTTATCACTAATACCGTTCGGCACTTGACCTACACTTAATTGACATCAATTAAGGGGTTACATGACCTAAGAGTACTTGAACTTGAATGTTATGTAAAACTGATAAGGCTTATCTAATTAATTACATTATATGTTAATTTAATTACTTATTTTAACTAAATATAGCTTTGATAAATATAGCTTAGGGTTCTGCAATTTAAGATTTCCTACATCAATTATCATAATTACGTCAATCAGAATGATTTGCGAAAATATAGACTTTTTCATACCACGTTTAGATGTGTTCTTCAACAATATTTTTATCCCAAAAAGGCACAAAGATATACCAATAAATATTTCGCTAAAAGTACCCTGCACACTGCAGACTTTTAGTCGGCCGATAGTTTGTTCAGGCTTACAACTCAGTGTGAAGATGATTAGTAGTATGCACATTACATCATGGGCCTAGCCTTTTCCCAACTATGTTGGGGTCGGCTTCCAGGAGAACTAGTGTTTTACTTGGAGCGACTGGCCGTCTGACCTCTCCAACCCAGTTACCCGGGCAACCCAATACTCATTGGTAAGACTAGTTGTCTGACGTTCTGGCTTCTGACTTCCCGTAACGACTGCCAAAGATGGTCGAATGACAGCCGGGACTCACCAGTTTATGGTGCCTTCCGAAACATGGAAGACTTCGTTATGACGAGATAGGCACCCATTCATGGACCGACCTCGCTAAACGTTGCTTAACTTTACGATCGATCGATCCGCGCTTTGACTTAGCCATGAGCTCTTCATGTATAGTGTGCACATTACAATGACGGATTATTATGCCAGTATTAGACGGACTAAAAACTTTGACTGCATTGGCAATTTTCCTAAAAAAAATGTGACCTACTAACGGACCGACTGTCGGCCGATTATTTAGTCTGCAGTCTGCCTAAACGTTAAAAGGCTCTCAGTCTGGCACGTACGTATTCCAGTCGATCTGACAGGAATCTCATTCGGTACTAGTAGGTTTCCATCAATANCAGTTTATCGAGCCTTCCGAAACATGAAAGACCTCGTTATGACGAGATAGGCACCCATTCACGAACCGACCATGCCAAGCGTTGCTTAACTTTATGATCGATCGATCCGCGCTTTGACTTAGCCTTAGCTCTTCCCATAATAGTATGCACATTACAATGACGGATTATTATGCTAATATAAGAAGGACTAAAAACTTTGATTGCATTGGCAATTTTCCTTAAAAAAAATGTTGCCTGCTAATGGACCGACTGTCGGCCGATTATTTAGTCTGCAGTGTGCCTAAACGTTAAAAGGCTCTCAGTCTAGCACGTACGTATTCCAGTCGATCTGACAGGAATCTCATTCGGTACTAGTAGGTTTCCATCAATACGTCTGTTTCATGCTCGGCTAGGTCTTAACTGTGGGCTCGCTACGTGATCAGACCATTGAAGTTATTCGTCATACAGTGCGAAGGTATTGNCTCAGACCATTGAAGTTATTCGTCATACAGAACGAAGGTATTGGAAGGTATATTTTTAGACATATTTGTGGTATTTTTTAGAGTACCTTGGCGGTAAAACTGACTTGTACCTACCCACTAACGTATAAAAAAATTCATATAACATCATTACATAGTATAAAACAAAGTCGCTTTCTCTGTCCCTATATCCCTATGTATGCTTAAATCTTTAAAATTACNATCAGACCATTGAAGTTATTCGTCATACAGTGCGAAGGTATTGGAAGGTATATTTTTAGTCATATTTGTGGTATTTTCTAGAGTTCCGTACCTTAACGGTAAAACTGACTTGTATCTACTAACGTATATAGAATGTTTAACAGCCAGTCATATAACATAGTATAAAAATTAATACAAAAATAAATTATCTTTTATCTTTTTTGCAAGGGTTGACTAATCAACTGTAGTAGAGATCGCAGTAAGGAACCTTAGGAAAATACATACTTTGTGAAAATTTCAGCTTTCTAGCTATAACGGCTTATGAGATACAGCCCGGAGACAGACAGACAGACAACGAAGTCTTAGTAATAGGGTCCCGTTTTACCCTTTGGGTTCGGAACCGAGCAAGTATTTTACGCAATATTTTTGGTGGAATACCTAACATCTTTCTTTAACACTCACGTTGTGTATAACATCTAATAGTTCATAGGATTAAAGCTGTAATTTCTTAAAGAGCCTATAAGGCTCGTCATCAGTTATACTTACTTAGGCTATGATTTATCGAAGCGACCTGGGAACATGACCGACACGTGTCGGGCATATGTCCCTCATTTATCAGTTTGACTGACATTGAAGNATGAAGCGGTTTTCTAATCAATATAGATAGAATTAATAGAGTGATTGGAGAGGAAGGTTTATATCTATAAAAACATCCATTAAATAGAAGAGAAATACTGTTATTTTGCATTGCAGTAACCCACCCCGGCTTTGTACGGGTTGACTAATGAACTAATTATAAAGAAATCGTAGTAAGGAACCTTAGACTGGGCACGACTTTGTCTAGATTTCATTACTTTTTAGGGCTAAACAAGCAGCTCCAACGAGCGAATTTTTTACGCAATATTTTTGGAGGAATATCAACTTTCTTTAACAATCACGTTGTATATAACATCTAATAGTTCATAGGATTAAAGCTGTAATTTCTTAAAGAGCCTATAAGGCTTGTCATCAGCTATACTTACTTAGGCTATGATTTATCGAAGCGACGTGGGAACATGACCGACACGTGTCGGGCATATGTCCCTCATTTATCAGTTTGACTGACATTGAAGTGACAGATTAGATCGCAAAAGAAATGAAAAATAAGGTAAAGATTTTTTTTATACTAAAAAAGGTTCGATTTCTAAGTCTGCTGTCCGTCCGTTTTATCATCATAAATCGTGATAGATAAATAATTTTTTTTTATGAACGTAATTTAATTAATTTTTAAAGTAATTGTTCAATTCGGTTCAGTAGTTTCCGAGCCTTTAAGGTACAGACGACAGCACATCTAGTTACCACAATCTGTCAAATTTCTGCAATCGATTTTCAACCTTATCACAATGGAGGTAGGTTAATATTTAACTGGTAATTAAATNATAAAGATTTTTTTTATACTAAAAAGGTTCGATTTCTAAGTCCGCTGTCCGTCTGTTTTATCATCATAAATCGTGATAGATAAATAAAAATATTTTTTTGAGAACGTAATTTAATTAATTTTTAAAGTAATTGTTCAATTCGGTTCAGTAGTTTCCGAGCCTTTAAGGTACAGACGACAGCACATCTAGTTACCACAATCTGTCAAATTTCTGCAATCGATTTTCAACCTTATCACAATGGAGGTAGGTTAATATTTAACTGGTAATTAAATTTGACAGATTCGTTAACGTTGACCTGCTGTCGTCTGTACAAACAAACGAACAGATAAAAAACTGCTCTCTACTGTATTAGTGTTACTTACAGAAAACAGTTTTTCTTTACCTAACCTATGTTCTTTAAAATATATATTGATCACTGACTGTTCCGCGTTTTCACTCGCGTCCCATGGAAACTGTAGCCTATATTATTACTCGGGGATAATATAGCGTCCGAAGAGTGAAATAATTTTTTAAATCGAATTTGGAGCTTATAAACAAACAAAAAAACGTTTTCTCTTAATATCTTCTATACAAATAAAAATCAAAGTCCTGACTCATTCATTGACTCATCAACGCAGAGCCCAAACCCGTGAACCTATAAAGCTGAAATTTTGCACAGAGGTTCATCTTAAGACTCTCACGCGAGATAAGAAAGGACTTCCCGAAATTCCAACGGGAAAAACGAAAAACGGAATTTTAAGGTCTCGACGACGGCCTCGTTGGCGCAATGGTTACCATGCCGGACTAACAAACGGATGGTCCCGGGTACGATTCCAAAAATAAAGGTCTACGCAGGCAAAGTCGCTGGTATTAGTATAGATTGTTAACCGTCAAAATAATGCTTATCAACATTTGTGTATCAAGTGAAAGTTTCACAGCATATGCAATAATATGCATGGAACGGTTAACAACTGACGAATGCATTCTTTTTCGTTTTACAGTACATTGCACTTTCGCGTTCACGTAATTGTGCGTTTCAGCTGTTTTTGTCCGCATTGGACGTGGTTATTTTTTGTCTGGATGATATAATTATACATTTTGTTAAAGTGGATTTGGTTTAGACTAAATCTATACTTAATGATAAAGCAGAAGAGTTTGTTTGATTGAACGCACTCATATCAGGAACTAATTGTCCGATTTGAAAAAATATTTCAGTGTTAAATAGCCCATTTATCGAGGAAGGCTATAGGCTACTTTTTATTAGGGTGCGCGCAGTTCTCACGGGACGCGGGTGAAACCGCTGGCAAGAGCGAGTTTAAGAATAAGAAAAATATTTTAACCCTTAACACCACACGTGGGGGAGCAGAGTCCCCCACCAACCACTTTTTTGTAAATATATTTTTTATTTTAAATGTTACGCTTTCGCGGCTCCGTGTATTCTCAGCATCGCCTGAGAGGAAGCCGGGTGCGGATTTTCGTCGGGCGGACACTTTTGGTTTGCGAGATACGTGTTACAACGGGACCTAGGTCCCCCACGAGTGTAGTTACGTTACTACTTTTTTTTTATTATCTTATCGTGTTGTCTATTTTTTTTGGATTTTTGAAGCACAATTGTGAAAAANCGATGATATAATTATATACTCTGTTAAAGTGGATTTGGTTTGAACTAACTAAATCTATGCTAATGATATAAAGATGAAGAGTTAGTTTGTTTGAACGCGCTCATATCAGAAACTAATTGTCCGATTTGAAAAATATTTCAGCGTTAGATAGTCCATATATCGCTGTAGGCTATAGACTAATTTTTATTAGGGTTTAAGTAGTTCTCGCGTGACGCAGGTGACACCGCTGCTGGCGAGAGCGAGTTTAAAAATAAGAAAAATATCTTAAACTGTCATCACACGTATTACAAAACCAAGTACTAACTGTAATTGTCTGTTCGCCATATAATCAGTGAGTCAATGATTTCCACTTTTATACATTACTAGCTTCCTCATGGCAACTATTCCACGCTCCCGAATAAAAACTATCTTACTCGATTAATGAGCTATCAAACACTGAAAGAACTTATAGCTCCTGAGCAAACAAACAAACTTTATGATATTAGTATAGTTAAAATGACATTTAAGTACTGCTTCACGAAAACGCATCATGAAGATAAGACAATTGCGATCCCTTCCTGAGAATTATCACTTGGGGTAGGTAGAGGTTTAAGTATCATACTATAGCTCGGTTATACATATATCCATGATAATCTAAGTTAATAATGGCGTCCAAGGCTAATTGTCAGCCACGGCTGTACTCATATAAGGCGATCAGTCAGTTGCGCAGGACATATTATAGTGCACAAGCATTTGCGCAGACACAGGTGCGTGCACTCCCTATTCCCTGACTCTCATAACCCGATGGCACGGCAACCCGACACGACCACAGAGAGATCAAACGCAGGACCGACATTAACGTGCTCTTCGATGCACGGGTGTATCTATCACCAACCTCCAGACTCCGGGTTTCTGTGTGAAATTTTTTACAATTCACAAAGCAATTACGGCTGGACTCGGGATAGAGACCGAGTTCTTGTGCACTGCAGTCAACTATGCGACCACTAGACCAACGAGGCAGTTTATATAATCTATGTTACATGTTTATTTTGATAGCTGTGGTTCGCTTGGTTCAATCATAGTCCCGTTCAGCGTCCATATTTTTTGGCAACTAATTAAATTATGTCGGGGCACAGGCCTGTTCTCAAGCAGTGAAAGAATGATCATTAAACCTATGTCTATTCAGGTTATATTGGCAATTTCATACTTGAATATTCAGGTTTCCTCGAGAAACTTTTCTTCAGTCCATTTGCAACATATACATAGTTACATTGGTACTTGCATAACCTTGAATCGTACCAGCGCTCATATTTCAGAAGCCGTTGTGTTAACCACAACACCACCTTAACTTACGATACATCAAACATAATACTAAAAGAAAACTATTTTTCCATGTTGCGATTGTTCATAATTGCCCACGTACGGAACCGCCACTATTTTCCGCAACATTAAATTGTCGTCAGCTTTCGCCATGCTGGGAGATAAACGTTCATGGTGGCTCTGATGTGGTGATAAGTAGGCTGCTGACAGATCTATCTATACTAATATTATAAAGAGGAAAACTTTGTTTGTTTGTTTGTTTGTTTGGAATGAATAGGCTCAAAAACTACTGGACCGATTTTAAAAATTCTTTCACCATTCGAAAGCTACATTATCCACGAGTGACATAGTCGTGACATAGTTATCCGGGTACTTCCCACGGGAAGTAATTCCCACGGGATGCGAGTGAAACCGCGGGAAAACGGCTAGTACTAATATAAAGCTGAAGAGTTTGTTTGTTGGTCAGGAACTACTAGTCCGATTTGAAGAATTCTTTTGTTACAATTACAATTGTTCTATGGAAAAACACAATTTCAATGAGATAATTTGCTAAATTAATATAATTATTGGTCTCAAATATTACACTTTATATTGTTGTTCATTAATTAAATAAACCATAGAACAATTTTGACCGCCTAATTCTCCGAAATCGACCTATGTGCAGCGGTTACACACGCGTCACGTGAGAACTACTCATCGCACCCGGATAAAAAGTAGACTATAACCTTCCTCGATAAATGGGCTATCTGAAAAAGAAATATTTTTTTTATCAGACCACTAGCTCCTAAGATTATCAAAATTAAGCAAACAAACTTTTCAGCTTTATAATTTACAGTAAAAATAATGTAATATGCCATGAATCTCGTCTGTACCTATATTTTTTTTAAACAAACCAACCTCCGATTTCTTGATCACATATAACTATCATAAACCCAAGGTATACTTAAAGCGAATGCAAATATAACTGCGGATAAGAGTAGTTCATCAATATGCTATTACTCACAACTGGTCGTTACCACATACAAGTCACGGTCGAAATATCTATACGTGTGACACGGATTGTCAACCGTAACTGGACAAAATGGCGCCTTAGGAACCGCCCTGCCAGGGTCTAGTTGGCCAAAGACAGTCTGATTATTAGAAAGCTGGGAAATTCTAGAAAGAGTATTTTATATGACATGTGTTATTGTAGGTTTGGTAGTGGTTGTGAAATTGAAGACGTGGTCGACGTTTCATAGGTTTTGAAATGAAACTCTATTTGGTCTAGTTGTCGCATAGCACGACTCTTGAGCACAAAGGGTCGGGTCGCTTGGTTGAGTTTTAGAATTTTACACAGCAGCAACCCGGAATCTGGAAGTTGGTGACTGATACACCCGTGTATCGGAGAGCACGTTAATGTCGGTCCTGCGCCTAATCTCTCATGTCGTATCGGATTGCCGTCCCATCGGGCTATGAGAGTGAAGGAATAGTGAGTGTAACTGTGACTGCAAAAATGATAAGATAACAAGAATTTTTTTATAGAATGCTTATTCCTTCATGGTCTAAAGACACATGGGATATTATTACTTTTTGCCTCAAAACTCCAAAATATTACATTCTATGACCACACTTTAACAAGATTGACCGCTTATCACTGCAATTTACGAAATGATCTACAATCCGTTCTGAGTAATATCATGTTAAATGGAGGGTTTGTCAAGGGTCATTTGTTGGCCGAAGCGAGCGAGGGTTAATGTGGCCTAAATGACCATGGCAAAATGATATCGGGTATTACGTTCATTTTGTTACTGCTTGCGCGGTTATGACAGCCTGGTACAATTAGTACTGATATATACTTTCTGGAATTGACTGCTTTCATTATGACTTATTATTATTTGCTTTTGTTATTATTAGCGCCAGTTTAACAGGTTCCAGATAAAGTTATAGATAGCTATCTGACAGATAATGCTATATAAATGTTTTGAATTGACAACTTTTCTGTAGTAAAAGGGATAAAAAAATAAAACTTTTCACATGGCTCTAGAAGTCGGTGTCTGCAGGTCTGTTGACTGTGTTTTGTGTTTATTTTGCCACCGACTTCTAGAGCCATGTGAAAAGTTTTATTTTTTTATCCCTTTCAGTGTTTTTTTGTGAAGTCGGTTTTGTTTTTTTTGTATTTCAGTTTTCGGGTCTAAAACTATTATATCTTCAATACCCATACCCACCCACCCACAGTGACAGTTTATCCAGGATCCCATCATCAAATCCTGGTCTCCTTACCATGGGACCACCTGTGAAGAACACCCTTTCAAACAAAAAAAGAATTTTGAATATCGGTCCAGTCATCTTCGAGTAATCGGTGTACATACATAAAAAAAAAAGATACGGTCGAATTGAGAACCTCCTCCTTTTTGGGAAGTCGGTTAAAAAGATAACAATAAAGTATGCGATGGATGATTAATGGAGATGATAGTTGAGACAGCAATAATGTGAGACTTTTTTTGCAAGATGTGCACAACGCCATCTAGTTTCAAATTTTGAACTAATATCTCAAAATTAAACAAGATTGGGAAGGTGAAACCTGACCAACGTTTCCATAGCTCGTTAAAACCTCGCCAGATCCTAGTTAAAGCGGCAAAATGACCGAGATTCTTTCGGGATTTTTCTACGTTCCTCGGGGTCTTTTTACGGAAAAAGTTGTGTCAGTTCCTTTTTGTCATTCGATCAGCTTCCTGCTAAAGTGTAGTTTGAAGTATCTAAGGTACACAGAATGAAAACAATTTATCATATCAGGTTTTTAAAGAATGTTTGATCACGATTTTTCTTCGTTGTCTATAGAATTTTGTCGTTTTGTTTTTGACATAATTTTGGAGAGTGATTTCCAGGACAAATTGCTTGGTAGCTACAATTTACTGTTTTTAGGGTTATTTTTAATGTCTATTGATATAAGAGAAATCCAATGTGGCAATGCTGCCAGCCTCTTACAGTACGCTTCTAATGTTTATTTTATACTACTCTGCATCCGGATAAAAAGCCTTCCTCGATAAATGGGCTATCTAACACTGAAATAATTATTCAAATCGGACCAGCAGATCCTGAGATTAGCGCGTTCAAACAAAGTCTTCAGCTTTATAATATTAGTATAGGTTTATAGGTATTATTAGATAGTAAGTTTGTGTACATGGACAAGAAAATAAAACTTTTTACAAAAAAACAAAACCGACTTCTTTAGTGTTTTTTTGTGAAGTCGGTTTTGTTTTTTTGTATTAAGTTTTTTTTTTATGCTTTTCAGTTTTCGGGTCTAAAACTATAATATCTTTAATACCCATACCCACCCACAGTGACAGTCGGTCCCGTAATAGTATCATCGACGTAAAAAAGCGTACGAAATTTGAAGAGTTCTCTCAATTTCTCCAGGATCCCATCATCAGATCCTGGTCTCCTTACCATGGGACCACACTGACATCGTACTCTTTCAAACACAAAAAGAATTTCTCAAATCGGTCTAAAACTGCCGGAGAAATGGAGTAACATACATAAAAAAAAAGATACGGTCGAATTGAGAACCTCCTCCTTTTTGGGAAGTCGGTTAAAAACCATATTAATATAAGTCGGTTTTATGTCATAGTGACTTATTGTCCTTGAGATGCAAGTGGTAAAATTGTGTGAAATTGTCTGCCTAATTATGTCAACAAATAACCCAATACCTTATCATTTCACCTCGCAATACAAACGTGTCTACATTTTCATATTCCGTAACAACTAACATGGCGTGCTATTTTGAGAAAAAATACAAAAGCTGACATATTTACACAATGAAACAAACCTATCGTTGAAACTATCCGCCTCTGTATTTGACGTATCATCGACACACGGCTACGCGGACAGTTTTCAAAAGACAAAAAAATATGCCGGATTGACAGTTTGGATTGGCAACGTAGGGTTCTGTATCATAAGAGAGAGGTTACACGATCAGTCTGGCGTCAGTCCAGTCCATCAATCTGGTCCAGAAAGTACCGGGTTTTTCGTCCGTCAGTCTAGCATTAGTCAAAACACGGTACATTCTGGATCAGACTGATGGAATGGACAGACGCCAGACTGATCGTGTAACCCCTGTCTAAGATTTAAGACTATCAGGTTCTCTTACTGTATGGGTATGGGTATAGAACTATATATAGAGTAAGGACGAACAATAAAACAATGGATGGATTGCGTCGAGAAATAATTGATCGCGAGTAAGACCCGGATTGTTGTCTAAAATATGTGTACAAATCGCGAAAGTTTAAAAACATTTATTGCGTCGAGAAAGTTTACTATAGTAAGTAATCGAGAGGAATCCTACGATTTACCGATTGTCGTAATTCGTTCAGTCGTTTTGAAGATGAAGTAATAAATAACATTACATACATACAAGATACGCGCAAACGCGTGGTCCCGTTTTATCCTTTGGGTACGGAACCCTAAGAACAATATCGTTCAGTACATGCTTGCCGCCAGACTTCACTCCCGAACGAATATCGATGCCATGAACGTTGTACACGTCCAGAAGTCGTTCGTCAGAATCCAATGTTGTGTGCCAAAATTTTGAAAGTCCCAAACTTTTGACACGTAGATAGCCTTTGAAATTAGAAGGGATATAACGATGTTTTTTGCAAATTATTATATTGCCATTTTGTTTTGTTTTTTCATTATTATTTTTTGATTTGATGAATAATATTCAGAATATTATAGGTATAATGTACAATCATTTTCTCTTCAGTTTTTTAATAAAGAAATATCCGTATCGCTGACAATGGCAAACGTGGTAATAAAATGGTAAATCGTGTCTTCAGACGCTAATCCTCTACATTTCAGATTCACTTATTTTGAAAAATATAGGTCACAAGATTAGTTCACAAAACTAACGAACAACAAAGTAGAAAACTAATTACAAGACTCCATCTGAAAGGGCAGGAAATGAGAGCCCTTTTAGTTAAAACTGTGCCTTTCTACTACACTTTATTATCAACAAGGGTGATAAAACCCTTGAAGTCAACGTTACTTTAAAAGCATGGTCTATTGCCGAAGTGACTTAGTGACTTCATCATCATCATCATCAGCCTTTTTAACGTTCTAGCTTCTGCCAGCGGCTTCGATCGCGTAAAACTTAAAACCCCATGGGAATTTCGGGAAATACTTTTTTATCGCGTGAGAGTCTTAAGATGAACCTCTGTGCATTTCAACTTTATAGGTTTACGGGTTTGGGCTCTGTGTTGATGAGTCAGTGAATGTCAGGACTTTGATTTTTATATGTATAGAAGATTGCCGGCACAGACCTCCTCTCATGCAGAGAAGGATTGAGCGTTGAATAAGTTACGAAAGGTTAATAACTGGTGCTAGATAGTCACAAATCCAGACGCCAAAGTTTTAGAAATATACAACCATCCGAATTGAAAACTTCCCCCTTTTTGAGAAATTGGTTAAAAATACTCCAAGATTATGTCATTAATTTTCCAAAATTTAAAATAGAACTCCTGAACATGTATTCCTTTATATTTATTGTATGCGTCTTAAATTACGCAATAAAACGTATTTTTTTTCTAAGATCATCATCCAAATTCCAAAATACACACAACGAGACACCGAATTGCCATCACAAGTCAATTGATCACCATTCTACAATAAAAACAAAACAAATATGGCCGTATTTTATCATCGCTCGACTTTCATACGCTTGGCATTCACTTTCACTGCTCGCGTCACGATCAATGGTCGACAGATTCCGTGTCTTACCTAAACTAATTACAGCAAACGGAAGGAAGAATGTTCTAATGAATGGTTTATCTTTTATTAGATAATCTGTGTAGAATTATTTTCTATGTTATACTTAAAATTCTTTGTTAGGCTTTAGGCTATCTGTGTACAAAATTTCATTCCAATCCGTTCTTTTGGCGCGAAATTCGGACAGACTGCACTTATAATTTGGTTAAAATATTGACCATATTTCTAAAATATTTACACAACACTATCTAGTTTCCAACTAAGCAGACTTTTTACTATGCGTACTTTTTTCTGTCGATGGGAATACCGCACTGCAATCTTTTAGCTGGCCGGTTATTTTGTTTGGGCTCATAAATCGTACGGACAACAATCGGTATTTGGCCGGTATCAGACCGACTAAAAACTTTGATTGGAATTGCTTTTTTTTTACATTTTAAATTCCTTTCTAACTTTTATTAGATTCCGGAAGAACTTGCAAATCTTCAAATCTCCCTTAGCAACATTTTCGTCTTTCAGCTAATCACTTTACAGAGTCAAAGATCATCTGCCTCATCTGCCTAGCCTTTTCCCAACTATTTTGGGGTCGGCTTCCAGTCTAACCGGATGCAGCTGAGAACCAGTGTTTTACATGGAGCGACTATCTGACCTCTCACAACCCAGTTACCCGGGCAATCTGGCACCCCTTTTTTTTGGTTTAAAAAAAAACCGGGGGGGTTTTGGTCCAGACTTCGGCTTCTTGACTACCTGATACACTCAAAGTATGTTCAAATGAAGCGGGACCACAATTTATCCGTGCTTTCCAAAACAACGGAAAACTCGTTAAATGAAAAGAGGTCACCCATCCACGGACCGACCGCGTCAAGCGTTGCTTAACCTTATGATCGATCGATCCGCGCGGCTTTGACTTAGCCACGAGCTCACAGAGTCAAAGATCATCAATTAGAAAACAAAGGGCTGAAAATGCTACCCTGTGGCAATCCACAACTTTGTGTTCGCCAATTCATAAATAATGGGGATATTAATGGCTTTAAGTCTCGCAATTTGATATCCCAAAATAGTCACAGAAAGACAAACAATTTCATCGGTATTTCAAAGGAAATAAATCAATGTTCTCATTGAAATTCCCGCTCGCATATTAATCAAATGCCTGGTTCATCTCCACAATTCATTGGATTGCAAATTTTGGGTAGTAACAATCAAATAACTTGTGGAAAAGCGTGGCTTAGTCAAAGACGATCACGGATTGATCGATCATAAGGTTGAACAACGCTTGGCGTGGTCGGTCCGTAGATGCGTGACCTTTTTTTCATGACGAGTCCTTCCGTGTTTGCTTGCATGCTTTANGTGGAAGAGCTCGTGGCTAAGTCAAGGCCGGAACGATCGATCATAAGGTTAAGCAACGCTTGGTGCGGTCGATACGTGCATGGATGTCCTTCTTGTCATGACGATTTCTTCCGTGTTTTGGAAAGCACGATAAATTGGTGGGTCCCCGCTATCATTTGAACATCTTTGGTTGGTGTAACGGGTAGTCAGAAGCCAGAAAGTCTGACAACTAACCTTACTAAGGGGTATCGGGTGGACGGGCAACTGTGTTGAGGAGGTCCAAAAGGCAGTCTCTCTACGTAAAACTGGTACTCAGCTGCAGGTGGGTCTAACCACCTAGTAGCCGCCCCAATACAGTAGTTATTGGTCATTGTATTCGGCCAATGTTGGTCATATTTGTTGGTAAAATGTTGGTCATTATCTTTGGACAACGTTGGTCATTGTATTTGGCCAAACAATTATGTAGCTGATGACGATTGACTTATATTTATAATGCATTAGTAATCATCTTTTTAGTTTTTATAACAATACAGAGAAGCACGAATAATTCCATCTAGTTGTCTAAATAATGGGCTCTAAGTTTGCATTGTTATAGAAAAGGGTTGAGCAAATAGCCTTAGGGTATTGACAATTCAGTATGAATATAGGAATGGAGCGCGAATTATTCTTGTAATAGTTTCAAGTGTAATAAATACTTCAGTAAAGTGCCTGGTTCTCAGCTTTTCATCTAAATTCTAGTAAAACGAAGTAAGAAAATTTTAATTGTAGTTTTATTGTAATTTTAAAACCAGTTCTTTTTTAACTGTAGATTTATGATTCGTTATTCGATGTTTTTAAAGTATTTTACTTTAAAAACATCGAATAACTAAATATTATATCGATAAAATGCTCTTTGCCTTTTAACCCTAGATCACTAACCTTATTTTACGACGCGTAATACTAACCTTCGTCGTTTCGACTACGCTGTATAATGGAGGGGTTTTAGAGGATAAATAAAACAAAATATATTCATATTTATGTTTTTATTTTAAAAACAAAGTATTAATCTACATATTTAAAGATTTATAATATATACTTTATCATATTTTTTTATTCAAACAGTCTTATTAATGAGACCATAGCTTACATACAAAATCAACTTTTCCAAATTTTAAAACATATCCAAAGATATTATATATAGCATTATTTTTTTATAAATAAACTGTTAATTACAAAAATAATATTCGAATAATGAGTTAGAAATATTTTTTTGGTAATATCTTAGGAACTAATACATTTGTGACACACATCAAGTTTATGTTCGATTTATTGCACTTGGTGCACCTACTCTTACACATTCTTTGTTTTGTGGAGGGACATATGGCAATTTTTTTTCTTTTATTTTGCTGTGGAAGGATATCAGATCAGATATCTCATAATTTTCATCCGAAAATTTCTCTTCATTCACAGTAGAAACTTCATCATCACCCTCCGTTTCATACGCCTCAATGTGGTCTTCGGGCTCACTCTCTGATTGATTTTCCTCCTCGCTATCATCATCTAATCACATTGCACGAATTGTATATAAAATAAACTAAATAAAGACACCATTGTTAATCAACAAAAGATAAAAAAACGTAATTTTAACTTAAAAAAATAGTACGAACAATAGTACAAAAAGTTACGTTACTACTAACCTTCGTCGATGCGACGAGTCATGGTTGCTGGAACAGCGCGTACAGGCCCCCTAAGCACAAAGCACTACCATCGATCGTTAGGGCAATGGATCGACAGAGATTAGCTCGAATTAGAAAACCGCACGATCGCGCGCGCAAAAGTTATCGCGATTTTTTTGGTGATGCGTCGTCGAATCGACGAAGGTTAGTAATCTAGGGTTAAATGAGTCCGGGCAGCGGGTGGGTAAGACCTTCGCAGCCCCTGGTGTAACAATGCCACGGTAAATTGGATCAATCATATATTTCTTTGTAGGCATAGGATAGGCGTAGCGCCTCAAAGAGATCTCTTTGAGCCGCGCGTTAAACGTCGTGGTATATGCGTTCTATATCACATTTCTACTCTCAGTGATCTTAACCTTTCCTCATTATGTTACCTTACGGTTAAGGCAAATAGTAATGGGATTTGGTTCAGTAAAATATTTACTTTTTTCTCCGTATCTTTAATGGAACTGTGACTCGGGATTCTTGATTTTTTTTCTGTATGTTTTTGTGTTATCTCTTCTACATTTTAGATGGCTTATGATTTAAATCTTTCTTTATTTAGTAGATTCAAAGAATAGGTAATTTTAGTTAACAATATTTAAATAAATTTTAAGGCTTTAATATTTTTGGGTAAGAGGTTTGATTATGGAAGTATACAAAAACAATGAAGTGATTTTAAATACTTAAAAGATACATTCGGCATGAACCAGGAATCCAACTTGGGACTTTCCACACCAACCACCAAAACATAGTAATAATAATTATCTCTCATACGGCACTAGATACTACAATGTTGACATGTGAGATAACTCGAGACTTTAATTCAATAGTTATGTAAGACCAGCTAAAGGAATATTACAGGCATTTACCATTAAAGCACTTAACTAAGAACAGAGAACTTTCAGATACCCCAATATAGTGAAGACAGGTAAGAGATTTAAGGCCACAGCTTACACAAACGGCTCAACTCCTACCTGGCAAAAATAATATATGAATTCTCTGTGGTTCACTGACAAAATAAACAGCATTTTTAAGATATAGTTCTAAATAGCTATTTCACAGTGCCATAGAAATATTTTTAATTTTGACTACTTTTCTAAGGCATTATCTGTCAGATTGGTGAATAAAAGTTAATCTGGAACCTATGAAACTGGCCAGCAGTCTTTATTTTTATTTTTGAGGCTCCTTTTTATCTAGATGCGTGAAGTAGTTCTTACGGAAAGCAGGTGAAACTTAATTTTACCATGTTTATTAGTTACTAGCTTCTGCCAGCGGTTTCACCCGCGTCCAGTGGGAACTACTCGGCGCACCCGGATAAAAAGTAGCCTATAGCCTTCCTCGATAAATGGGCTATATAACACTGAAATATTTTTTCAAGATTTTTTCAAATCGGATCAGTAGTTCCTGAGATTAGCGCGTTCAAAAAAACAAACTCTTCAGCTTTATAATATTAGTATCTCTTGAAAAATTAAATACAAATTACGAAGGATTAAAAACAGCCACAAAACATAACAAAATCTATACAAAAAGCAAGTTTCCCGATAAAATCTCAGAAAACGCCAACAAAAGGTACAATCATGTAAATAAGGGCCCGAACTCCGAAGGTAGGTACTATAAACGTTTAAAGAGAAATTCTTATCAGATACAAGGAATTGAGGAAACATTTCCATGGAGCATGTCATGGTTTTATTTAAATTGAAAACAATAGCCTTGAAAGATTGTTTACTCTTGAACCGCTATTCCCAATATTCTATCTGCAGATTTGCTTAAATACTAAAGATAGTAATTTAACATTACATCTATACTAATATTATAAAGCTGAAGAGTTTGTTTGTTTATTTGTTTGGTTTAACGCTCAGATACTACAGGTCCGATTTGAAAAAATATTTCAGTGTTAGATAACCCATTTATCGAGGAAGGCTATAGGCTACTTTTTATCTAAGTGCACCGAGTAGTTCCCATGGGACGCGGTTGAAACCGCTGGCAGAAGCTAGTGACATTGTACGGGGCTAATATTAAAATTTGTATCTCTATTAAGCAAATCAAGAGATAGACAGAATATAGGAAACGGCCGTAAGAGCCTTCGAAAAAAAGACTATCGGCCGATATTTAGTCCATAGTTTAGTGAGCACGTTAATGTCGGTCCTGCGCCTGATCTCTCTGCGGTGGTGTCGGATTGCCGTCCCATCGGGTTATGAGAGATCAGATCCATTTTCTTCACAAATCCGGGCCACTAAATACCAGCGCTAATTATTCTAGGACCCTACAAAGATATACAATGATTAAGTAATTAGCTTCGCTGAATTGCGATAAACTATGCTAGCCGAGGCCTACTACTGAATAATTCAGGAATCCTGTGTTACCTGTGTACGCGTAGGTATAAAGTAGGTGTTAACTTTATAATTTAAAATGACACTCCATAAGTACAGATAAGTTGTTTTATGACTTGATTCTGAAGTTCCAGACGGAGGGTATCATGTATGTGCTTTTACCTTTTGTAACATCTTTGTACTACTCATGATCGCAATAAATATTTGAAGTTTGAAGAAGTTCTTGATAACTCTGAGATAATGGCATAGAAAAGTAAGTCAAAATTAAAAACATTTCAATGCCGTTACCTGTCAGATAACTATCTAGGACTTTATTTGGAAACTCTGAAACTGTCTTTCCTAGTTCATTCCGTGACTGTAACTGCAAATAAATTATCTTAGAACTAGATTCAGATGTTGCAGGTTAAGTTCTTGATCCAGGTAAAGCTAGAAGACATATAATGCCAAAGGTTCTAGGCAAAGTTCTTGATAGCTCTGGCATATAATGCCATAAAAATGTTTTTAGTTGTTATCTCTCTATATCAGTATCTGTCAGAGGCTATTTAGAAGTTTGTCTTGAACCTGTAAACTGGTAGTTCTTGTGTCATGTGTGCGTTGCTCTATAGTTACTCATCATCATCTTCCTGCCCGTATCCCAATTTATTTGGGGTTGGCGCAGCATGTTTTCTTCTTCTATACTCTTCTATTTGCTCTATAGTTACTAGTGTATTCTATTTTCCACCTACTAAAAATCGGTCACTGATTATCGAGGTATTCCTCAATGCATCACTGTATCGAAACGCACGTAATGAAGCGCTCCTTTGTTATTCCTTTGAGCGCTTTTTATAGTTAAAATTTTACTAAATTGTTATCGGGAGTGCTACTAAAAAGAGCGCTTTGAGGAATAATAAAGGAGTGCTTCATTGAGTGCGTTTCAAAACAGTGGCGTTTCGAGGAATACCTCCGATTATCGGACATAGGCAGGCAGACTTAAGCCTTAAAACCTTTCAATAATTTCAAGGATTATATTTAAAACCGATTTTACTAAAGATTAACTAATGGTTTGCAATCCATTACCCGTGAGAGGATTTAGAATATTGTACAAATGAACATTAACCTTCCACTATTGTGATAAGGTTGAAAATCTATTGAAGAAAGACAGATTGAGGGAGGTTGATGTGCTGGCGTCTGTATTTAAAATGGAAGTACTAAAAGCTTGGGCGCTTTTAGAACTTTTGAAGCGATGTAAAATGGTTTCTGATTAGACTAAAAATAGTTCGTCTGTGAGCTAAATGAGTAGTTGATTTTAGGATCTTGTATTTATTTAAAACTAGCATTTACTCGTGACTTTGTCTACCTATGTAAAACTCTAATAAAATACGTATGTTAAGGCCCGTTTACACATTGCGATTTCATTCCCCTTTACTTGCCATTTTATTGCAGCAAGATGCTACTTGCACTGTGTAAACGTAATCGTGCAATAGGTAAATGGTTGCCTGTCAAATGCTCCTGCAATAAAATGGCAAGCAACGGGCAATGAAATCGCAATGTGTAAATGGGCCTTAACAAACATACATACATCCTCACAAACTTTCGCTTTTATATTATTAGTATAACAGGGTTCCATTACAAAGCACATTTTAATACAGAGAAAACTTAAAACATATTAACCGCCATAGACAAAGAATCACAAATACTCTTAAAAATATTTACCAACTTCAAATAAAAAGGAAAAAAATCACCTTTCCTTTCATTGGTAAACAAAAAACGTCCAATTTTATACACACTAACAGTGACCTCAAAATACTTAGAACTGAGCTTCTAAGTGAAAGTTATGTGACTTAGCACAAAAACACATGAATTGCTTCAAATACCTACAAAGTTTTTTACTTATAGCGCTCGCACACTGCAAACTTTTAATCGGTGGATAGTTTTAACGGGCTCATAGATCAAATGTGTATCTAACAGGTAAGTACAAGTTTAATTGGACTCCGATCCATATCTTCAGTAATATGATAAAGAGGAAACATTTTTGTTAGTTTGTACACCAAAGGCTCCGAAACTACTGAAACGATCGGAACCTTTAACAAACAAAAACATATTTCATTAGTATTTTTTAATTAGTATAAAAGATATACATTATGTATAGCTGAAAAGTCACTTGATTTGACCACGCTAATTTGAGAAACTACCAGTTAGATTTGAAAAAAGTGTCAGTCCTATATACGCACGCAATTTGTTTTGGGACTATTATAGACTTTTTTACAAAGTATTCCTCGAAGCACCATTGTTTTGAAACGCACCTAATGAAGCGCTCCTTTAATATTCTTCGGAGCGCTCCTTTTACTATAAACTCCCGATAACAATTAATAAAATTCTAACTAAAAGGAGCGTTTCGAGGAATAATAAACGAGCGCTTTATTAGGTGCGTTTCGAAACAGTGGCGCTTCGAGGAATGCCTTTTTATAACTGGGTACGCGAATATTTTCCTATAGGACGCGGGTAAAACCGCGATAAACAGTATTACATGCAGATATTATTCACACAATTTCCTATCCCCAAATCCTTGTCCACAGAGAATTAATCTTCCATTATTTACCGAAGCGTTTGAGCAAATGAATATCCCTTTACATCCTTTCCGATCCAACCTATAATCCATGGGAAAAATGTGTGCTGTTTTTCCGACCATAAAATTCAAATGGGCACACATCACGGTCATATATATCTGGTTTTTGTATTTACATTTTGTAGGCTGCTTTAAAAATATCTGCCACGGCTTCAATGGAAGATATTTTGTATACAGATCACTAATTTATGGATAGGTACTATGTTTTTTTTCGTACAGTAAAAAGTGCGTATGATTTTGTAATTAGCTATTGCCTCATCATCATCTGCCTAGCCTTTTCCCAACTATTTTTAGAACCAGTATTTAACATGGAGCGACTACCTATCTGACCTCCACAACCCAGTTACC
>NWSH02000081.1:10090316-10100773 GCA_002382865.2 Heliothis virescens
CCACCTTAACTTACGATACATCAAACATAATACTAAAAGAAAACTATTTTTCCATGTTGCGATTGTTCATAATTGCCCACGTACGGGACCGCCACTATTTTCCGCAACATTAAATTGTCGTCAGCTTTCGCCATGCTGGGAGATAAACGTTCATGGTGGCTCTGATGTGGTGATAAGTAGGCTGCTGACAGATCTATCTATACTAATAATATAAAGTTGAAGAGTTTGTTTGTCAGGAACTCAGGAACTACTAGTCCGATTTGAAGGATTCTTTTGTTACTTACAATTACTATTGTTCTATATAAAAACACAATTTCAATGAGATAATTTGCTAATTTAATATAATTATTGGTCTCAAATACCCGATTACGCTTTATACTGCCGCACTCAGAGACGTCAATTAAATTTTAATGATTACTTAAAAAAAAATATTGACACTTATGTCAATATCCATAAAGTCTTTCTATACTTAAGATAAGTAATGATTAGCTTAAATGACGTCTCTTAGTGCGGCAGTAAGTGTTGTTCATTAATCAAATTAACCATAGAACAATTTTGACCGCCTAATTCTCTGAAATTGACTTATGTGCATCGGTTTTACAGTCGTCCCGTGGGAACTACTAAGAAGTTAACTATAACCTTCCTCGATAAATGGGCTATCTGAAACCGAAATATTTTTTTATCAGACCACTAGCTCCTGAGATTAGCAAAATCAAGCAAACAAGCTTTTCAGCTTTATAATTTAAAGTAGGTATAAATAATGTAATTTGCCATGAATCTCGTCTGTATCATTTTTTTAAACAAACCAACCTCCTTCTTGATCACATATAACTATCATAAACCCAAGGTATACTTAAAGCGAATGCAAATATAACTGCGGATAAGAGTAGTTCATCAATATGCTATTACTCACAACTGGTCGTTACCACATACAAGTCACGGTCGAAATATCTATACGTGTGACACGGATTGTCAACCGTAACTGAATAAAATGGCGCCTTAGGAACCGCCCTGCCAGGGTCTAGTTGGTCAAAGACAGTCTGATTATTAGAAAGCTGGAAAATTCTAGAAAGAGTTTTTTATATGACATGTGTTATTGTAGGTTTGGTAGTGGTCGTGAAATTGAAGACGTGGCCGACGTTTTATACATTTTGATTGAATGTAATATTAGCTTTAGTGGCATTGTTCAACTGCCTCGTTGGTCTAGTTGTCGCATAGCCGACTGCTGAGCACGAGATCTCGGGTTCGATTCCCGGGACGGGCCGAAATCGCTTTGTGGGTTTTCGAACAAAGCAGCCCGGAGCTGGAAGCTGGTGATTGATACACCCGTGCATCGGAGAGCACGTTAATGTCGGTCCTGCGCCTGATCTCTCGCCGGTCGTGTCGGATTGCCGTCCCATCGGGTTATGAGAGTGAGGGAATAGGGAGTGCATCTGTGTCTGCGCAAATACTTGTGCACTATAATATGTCCTGCGCAGCTGGCTGATCTCCTTATACGAGAACAGCGGCCGTGGCCGATAATCGGCTAGAACGCCATCATCATTACTGTAGGTTTGGTAGTGGTTGTGAAATTGAAGACGTGGCCAACGGTTTATAAATTTTGAATGAATGTAATATTAGCTTTAGTTGCATTGTATAACTTACTCAGGAATAGCTTGTACCTACTGAAAGAAAACTATTTTCAACACTTGTTTAACGTTTCAAAAGTGGATTTATAGGCCTATCATCATCTCCCTGCCCTTATCCCATATGAGGCCTATATGAGATGAAAATAATCGAGTTTGAATTTGAATGAAACTGCCTAGTTGTTACATAGCGCAACTCCTGGGCACGAGGTCTCGGGTCAGGCCAAAATCTCTTTGTGGGTTTTAGAAAATTTTATACAGAAGAAGCCTGGAGTTTGGAAGTTGATAATTGATACATGTCAATGATGTCGTGCATTGGAGAGCACGTTAATATCGGTCCTGCGCCTAATCTCTCATGTCTTATCGGATTGCCATCCCATCGGGCTATGAGAGTGAGGGACTAGGGAGTGTACCTGTGACTGCGAAAATAATAAGATAACAGGGTCAACAATATCCATCCATCCATATCCATCTATAAAAAAAAGACCATGAAGGAATAAGCATTGCTTATTCCTTCATGAGACATGGGATATTATTACTTTTTGTCTCAAAACTCCAAAATATTACATTCTATGACTACACTTTAACAAGATTGAATGCTTATCACTGCAATTTACGAAATGATCTACAATCCGTTCTATGTAATATCATGTTAAATGGAGGGTTTGTCAAGGGTCATTTGCTGACCGAAGCGAGCGAGGGTTAATGTGGCCTAAATGACCATAGCAAAATGATTTCGGGTATTACGTTCATTTTGTTACTGCTTGCGCGGTTATGTCAGCCTGGTACAATTAGTAGTGATATATTATACTTTCTGGGAGTGGCTGTTCAATAAGAATTATTAGTATTTGCTTTTGTTAGCGCCAGTTTAACAGGTTCCAGATAAAGTTATAGATAGCTATCTGACAGATAATGATAATGTTTTGAATTGTCAATTTTTCTATAGTATAAGAAGATATCAATAAAGTATGAGATGGATGATTAATGGTTATGATGGTGGAGATAGCAATAATATGAGACTTTTTTTGCAAGATTTAAATTTTAAACAAGATTGGGAAGGCGAAACCCAACGTTTCGATAGCTCGTTAAAACCTTGGCAGATCTTTGCTAGAGCGGCAAAATTACCGAGATTCTTTCGGGATTTTTCTACGTTCTTCGGGGTCTTTTTACGGAAAAAGTTGTGGCAGTTTTTCTTTGTCATTCGATCAGCTTCCTGCTAAAGTGTAGTTTGAAGTATCTAAGGTACACAGAATGAAAACACAATTTATCAGGTTTTAAAAGAATGTTTAATCGCGATTTCTGTTCGTTGTTTATAGAATTTTGTCGTTTTGTTTTTGACATAATGCTTGGTAGCTACAATTGACTGTTTTTAGGGTTATTTTTAATTTCTATTAATATTTAGGTAAATAAATAAAATACCTATAAGAGAAATCAAATGTGGCAATGCTGCCAGCCTCTTGGGTTCTAATGTTTATTTTATATTACTCCGCGCATCCGGATAAAAGTAGCCTTCCTCGATAAATGGACTATCTAACACTGAAAGAATTTTCAGCTTTATAATTATAGTATAGACTAGCTTCTGCCTGCGACTTCGTACGCGGAACATGTCGCCGATATGTCATATGAGCATGCCAGCGATAACGGGTCGTCAAAATTAAAGATCTTAAAGTCTGATGTCGAATTCTAAGAGCCCGGGGAAACGACGGGTTGCGTGAGACGATTCGAGATGTTTCAGACTTATCATACCATACCATTGCATTGCATTGACTACCTTTTTAGAATGTATGGACAACGCCATCTATCGGTAAAAATGAACACTTATCGGAGCTAGTTACGCGTGAGAGAGCTACATAAAGCAGTCCGTGTGAAAAACAGCGACACCGTCACACAACGAAGGGCAGAAACAGCTTAAAAACTGACGGAGTTTCATAGACACTTACCCCCCCTTTTTCACCCCCGTTAAGGCAGAATTTCCAAAAATAATTATTGCGTCCTTCTTAATTTCTAACCAAATAGCCAAATATTAATTTTAATCGAATTAGCTTCAAAACTGACGGAGTTTCATACAAATTTACCCCCTCCTTTTTACCCCCTTAAAGAGAGAATTTCCAAAAAAAAATAGCTTATATGTTAATCTGATATATAAGCTATATGTCTGCCAAGTTTCATCTAAATCCGTCCAGCGGATCCTGAGATTAGCGTGTGCAAACAGACAAACAAACATTCAAACATACAAACAGACAACATTTTTTTTTCGAATTCTTACTCTTCTTTCAATTTCTAATATCCCTACATATTTTGTTTTGTAAAAATATGAAATGTACAGACACGATTTTTTTACTGTTTTATTATATGTATAGAAGATAGATAGATATAGATTTATAGGTATTATTACATAGTACACATGGACAAGAAAACCATATAAATATAAGTAGGTTTTAAGTCATAGTGACTTATTGTCCTTGAGATGCAAGTAGTAAAATTGTGTGAAATTGTCTGCCTAATTATATCAACAAATAACCCAATACCTTAACATTTCACCTCGCAATACAAAACATGTCTACGTTTTCATATTCCGTAACAACTAACATGGCGTGCTATTTTGAGAAAAAATACAAAAGCTGACATATTTACACAATGAAACAAACCTATCGTTGAAACTATCCGCCTCTGTATTTGACGTATCATCGACACACGGCTACGCGGACAGTTTTCCAAAGACAAAAAAATGTGCCGGATTGACAGTTTGGATTGGCAACGTAGGGTTCTGTATCATAAGAGAGAGGTTACACGATCAGTCTGGCGTCAGTCCATTCCATCAGTCTGGTCCAGAATGTACCGTGTTTTGACTGATGCTAGACTGACGGACGAAAAACACGGTACTTTCTGGACCAGACTGATGGACTGGACTGACGCCAGACTGATCGTGTAACCCCTGTCTAAGATTTAAGACTATCAGGTTCTCTTCCTGTATGTGTATGTGTATAGATAGAGTAAGGACGAACAATAAAACAATGGATGGATTGCGTCGAGAAAGTTTACTATAGTAAGTAATCGAGAGGAATCCTACGATTTACTGACTGTCGTGATTTGTTCAGTCGTTTTGAAGATGAAGTAATAAATAATATTACATACATTGTCATACAAGATACACGCAAACGCGTAGTCCCGTTTTACCCTTTGGGTACGGAACCCTAAGAACAATATCGTTCAGTACACGCTTGCCGCCAGACTTCACTCCCGAACGAATATCGATGCCATGAACATTGTACATGTCAGGATCCAATGTTGTGTGCCAAAATTTTGAAAGTCCCAAACATTTGACACGTGAAATTCGAAGGGATATAACGATGTTTTTTGCAAATTATTATGTTGCCATTTTTGAAGATTGAGAATATTAGGTATGATGTACAATTATTTTCTCTTCAGTATTGTAATAAAGAAATATCCGCATCGCTGACAATGGCAAACATGATAAAAATACTTTCTAAATCGTGTTTTAGGGCACTAATATTCTACATTTCAGATACCCTTATTTTGAAAAATATAGGTCACAAGATTAGTTCACAAAACTAACGAACAACAAAGTAGAAAACTAATTACAAAACTCCATCTGAAAGGGCAGGAAATGAGAGTCCTTTTAGTTAAAACTGTGTCTTTCTACTACACTTTATTAACAACAAGGGTGATAAAACCCCTGATGTCAACGTTACTTTAAAAGCATGGTCTATTGCTGAAGTGACTTAGTAACTTGGTGACTTCATCATCATCATCATCAGCCTTTTTAACGTTCTAGCTTCTGCCAGCGACTTCGCCCACGTAAAACTTACAACCCTGTTTTTTTCCCGTTCCTGTGGGAATTTCGGGAAATCCTTTTTTATCTCGCGTGAGAGTCTTAAGATGAACCTATGTGCAAAATTTCAGCTTTATAGGTTCACGGGTTTGAGCCCTGCGTTGATGAGTCAGTGAAAAAGTCAGGACTTTGATTTTTATATGTATAGAAGATTGCCGGGCACAGACCTCCTCTCATATACAAAAGACGTAAATACAGAAAGACGAAGCGTTGAATAAGTTAGGGAAGGTTAAATAACTGGTACTAAATGGTCACAAATCCAAATGCCAAACTGATAGAAAAAAAAACATACAAACATCCGAATTGAGAACTTTCCTCTATTTGGGAAGTCGGTTAAAAATACTCCAAAACGTATTGACGTCAACACATCAATCTTCCAGTCTTTCAAACTTCAACATAGATTTTCAACCTTATCACAATATTGGAAGGTTAATATTCGATTGGTAAAAATTGACAGATTCAAGTAGGTTAACCTGTTATCATCTGCACCTAATTACTTTTTATTCAAAATTCATACAATTCAAAATATAATTCCTATAAATGATATTATCACCTAGATTCCAAAATACACACAACGAGACATCGAATTGCCATCACAACTCAATTGATCACCATTCTACAATAAAAACAAAACAAATATGGCCGTATTTATCATCGCTCGACTTTCATACGCTTGGCATTCACTTTCACTGCTCGCGTCACGATCAATGGTCGACAGATTCCGTGTCTTACCTAAACTAATTACAGCAAACGGAAGGAAGAATGTTCTAATGAATGGTTTATCTTTTATTAGATAATCTGGGTAGATTTATTTTTCTATGTTATACTGCGTGAAATTCTTTGTTAAGCTTTAGGCTATCTGTGTTCAAAATTTCATTCCAATCCGTTCAAATTTTGGCGTGAAAGCCGGGCAGGCTTTTGAATTTAGGATTAGACTAGCTTCTGCCAGCGGTTTCACCCGCGTCCCGTGGGAACTACTCGGCGCACCCGGATAAAAAGTAGCTTATAGCCTTCTTCGATAAACGGGCTATCTAACACTGAAAGAATTTTTCAAATCGGATCAGTAGTTCCTGAGATTAGCGCGTTCAAACAAACAAACGGATAAACTTTTGAGCTTTATAATATAGTGTAGATTAAAGACAATTTTTCTCACATGATTACACAGCGCCATCTAGTCTCAAACTAAGCAGACTTCGAATTATAGGAACTTTTTTTCTGTCGATGGGAATACCGCACTGCAATTTTTTAGCTGGCCGGTTATTTTGTTTGGGCTCATAAATCGTACGGACAACAATCAGGTATTTGACCGGTATTAGACCGACTAAAATCTTTGATGGGAATTGTTTCTTCTTTACATTTTAAATTCCTTTCTAACTTTTATTAGACGCCGGAATAACTTGCAAATCTTCAAACCTCCCATAGCAACATTTTCGTCTTTCAGCTAATCACTTTACAGAGTCAAAGATCATCAATTAGAAAACAAAGGGCCTATAATGCTACCCTGTGGCAATCCACAACTTTGTGTTCGCCAATTCGTAAATAATGGGGATATTAATGGCTTTAAGTCTCGCAATTTGAAATCCTAAAATAGTCACAGAAAGACAAACAATGTCATCGGTATTTCAGAGGAAATAAATCAATGTTCTCATTGAAATTCCACTCGCATATTAATCAAATGCCTGGTTCATCTCCACAATTCATTGGATTGCAAATTTTGGGTAGTAACAATCAAATAACTTGTGGAAAAGCGTGGCTTAGTCAAAGACGATCACGGATTGATCGATCATAAGGTTGAACAACGCTTGGCGTGGTCGGTCCGTAGATGCGTGACCTTTTTTTCATGACGAGTCCTTCCGTGTTTGCTTGCATGCTTTAAAGCATGATAAATTGACAGGTATCGGTTCTTATTTGAACATCTTTGGTAGTCGTCACGGGTACTCAGAAGCCAGAAAGTCTGGCAACCAGCCTAATCAATGGAGGTGAAGGACAGTAGACAGTAAAGCACTGGTTCTCAGCTGCATCTGGTTAGACTGGAAGCCGACATCAACATAGTTTATTTATTTATTTTATTTATTTATTTATTACACTATGGAAGACTTACAGCTATATAAAAACTTAACAAAATAGAGATATCATAGACAACATAAAGCCAATTACAAGTCCTCACTTATAGACATAGACTATAGAAATTAGTGATTATGTGAACACACGCAGGTTTTTTTTTAATATAAAGTTGATGTAGCTAATGACGATTGGCTTATATTTTTACTGCGTTAGTGATCATCTTTTTAGTTTTTATAGCAATACAGAGAAGCACGAATAATTCCATCCAGTTGTCTAAATAATAGGCTCTAAGTTTGCATTGTTATAGAAAAGGGTTGAGCAAATAGCCTTAGGGTATTGACAGTTCAGTATGAATATAGAAATGGAGCGCGAGTTATTCTTGTAAAAGTTTCAAATGTAATAAATACGTCAGTAATGTGCTCGGTTCTCAGTAAACATATAACTTCTAGTAAAACGAACTAGATTTTTATGATTCGTTGTTCGTTGTATTTAAAGTTTTTTATTACATTACATGTCGTACTTACGGTCGTGCTCTTTAGGTTCAGACAGTCGGACTACAGTTCAATTGCAGTTGTGTCAACTGCATTCAAATTGCAGTTGAAATGCAGTCCGTCTGTCTAGAGCCTTACCTTTCAAATGAGTCCGGGCAGCGGGTGGGTAAGACCTTCGCAGCCCCTGGTGTACCAATGTCACGGTAAATTGGATCAATCATATATTCTTTGTAGGCATAGGATAGGCGTAGCGCCTCAAAGAGATCTCTTTGAGCCGCGCTTTAAACACGGTCGTGGTATATGCGTTCTATATCACATTTCTACTCTCAGTGATCTTAACCTTTCCTCATTATGTTACCTTACAGTTAAGGCAAATAGTAATGGGATTTGGTTCAGTAAAATATTTACTTTTTTCTCCGTATCTTTAATGGAACTGTGATTCGGGGATCGAGATTCTTGATTTTTTTTCTGTATGTTTTTCTGTTATCTCTTCTACATTTTAGATATCTTATGATTTTGATCTGTGACTTTTTAATTTAAAGATTGTACGAATAATTTTTATAATAATCTATTTATTACGTTATTAATAATCTATTAGAAAGTTTGTTTGTGAACATACACAAAAATGATGAAATTAAAAAAAAAAATCGGCGTGAACCAGGAATCGAACTCGGAACCCCGTGGCTCTGAAACATAGTAATTATCTCCTATATAATACGGCACTAGATACTACAATGTTGACGTGTGAGATAACTCGAGACTTTAATTCAATAGTTATGTAAGACCAGCTAAAGGAATAGTACAGGCATTTACCATTAAAGCACTTAACTAAGAACAGAGAACTTTCAGATACCCCAATATAGTGAAGACAGATAAAGGATTTAAAGCCACAGCTTACATAAACGACTCAGCTCCTGCTTGGCAAAAATAATCTATACTAATATTATAAAGCTGAAGAGTTTGTTTATTTGTTTGAACGCGCTAATCTCAGGAACTACTGGTCCGATTTGAAAAATTCTTTCAGTGTTAGATAGCCCATTTTTTTGGGGAAGGTTACAGGTTAATTTTTATTCGGGTGCCCGCAGTAGTTCCCACGGGTAAGCGGGTGAAACCGCTAGCAGAAGCTAGTAATATATATGGATTCTCTGTGGTTCACCGACAAAATAAAGTGCTCTTAAAACAATTGTTTAAAACTTTCACGGATTCCAGATAACGTTAAACTAAACAGCAATCTCGCAGATAGCGCCAAAGAAATGGTTTTTAATTTTGCCTTCTTTTCTAAGGCCGTATCTGTCAGATAAGTGTATATAACTTTATCTGGAACCTACGAAACTGGCCAACAGTCTTTATTTTTATTGTTTTAGACTCCTTTTCATCTAGGTGCGGCGAAGCGGTTCTCACGGAAAGCAGGTGAAACTTCAANGAAAAGCGGCTGATGTAACTATGTTAAAATCATGGTAAGCATTACGTGCATGAACTCTTCTCTATTTATCTGTAAAAACCAACGTAAAGACTAGTCAGTAGTTTTTTAGTTTATTACGAATAGATCAACGGAGACATTACTTTATTTTATGACATTATTTAAAGAGCAATATATGCCAACATTATCAATAACTAGATTCCGCCAGCGGTTTCACCCGCTTTCCCGTGGGAACTACTGCGCGCACCCATAAAAAGGTGCCTATAACCTTCCTCGATAAATGGGCTATCTAACACTGAAAGAATTTTTCAAATCAGAGCAGTAGTTCCTGAGATTAGCGCGTTCAAACAAACAAACTCTTCAGCTTTATAATATTAGTATAGATATCTCTTGAAAAATTTAATATACGTTACAAAGGATTAAAAACAGCCACAAAACATACTTTAACCAAACAAAAGGCAAGTTTTCCGATAAAATCTCAGGAAACGCCAACAAAAGGTACAATCATGTAAATAAGGGCCCGAACTCCGAAGGTAGTACTATAAACGCTTAAAGAGAAATTCTTATCAGATACAAGGAATTCAGGAAACATTTCCATGGAGCATGTCAAGTTTTTATTTAAATTGAAAACAATAGTCTTAAAAGGTTGTTTAATATTGAACGGCCGCACACTGGGGCAGAAACCGAAAACGGCGCTAAGAATTAAAAAAAAATCTCGAATTTCAAGATAGTCTCATATTTTTGTTAAATTGTATACTAATGTAGGTAGTATTTAGCAATATTGAAGAACTTCGTATCTCACCCGGTTCTAAACTATCGATAAGCAAACTTACACGTACAAACTGAGTCAGTTAATATAAGCAAATTTTATCATTTACTAGCTTCTGCCCGCGACTTCGTACGCGGATCATGTCGCTTATGCCAGCGACAACGGGGTCGTCAAAATCAAAGATCTGAAGCATCTGATGTCGTATTCTAAGAGCCCGGTAGCGACTGAATATGCG
>NWSH02000081.1:10103656-10114672 GCA_002382865.2 Heliothis virescens
CAAACTGAGTCAGTTAATATAAGCAAATTTTATCATTTATTGTTGTATTGTTACGTTTTAGATATTGGATTTTTGTGTTGTTTGAATATGCAACCTTCAACATCAGGTATGTAGCTATGTTTTGGTTTATTTTATTATATATTAATCTATATAGATGGATGTAGGTAGGCAAAATTATAAAGGGGTATACAATTTTAAGAAAAAAAATATATAATATACTTTTTGTTTATGATCCCAGCCTGTCCCTACCAGATTATTAATTTTTTTTTATACAGTACAGTACAGGCTTTTAGAATCTGAAAAGAAAAATAGGCACATTTTTGCTCCTTTTTGAATTATAACGATTTGAAATCTATACTAATATTATAAAGCTGAAGAGTTTGTTTGTTTGTTTGAACGCGCTAATCTCAGGAACTACTGGTCCGATTTGAAAAATTCTTTCAGTGTTAGATAGCCCATTTATCGAGGAAGGCTATAGGCTACTTTGAATCCGGGTGCGCGCAGGAGTTCCCGCGGGAAAGCGGGTGAAACCGCTGGCGGAAGCTAGTACCTAATAATAATGAGTCGAAATTTGTAGACGTTATTTTGTTTGTGATTATGAGATTAATAAGTTCATGGTTTTTTTTTTGGGCACGCTCCCGGTCGACAGCGACGGGGAGGAATTCTTTGACGCTTTTTAGTTTTAGTTTTTAGTTGAAGTTTTTTTTAGAATGTTGTATATAACACTTAAATTAAAGAAACATACATTAAAAATATTACTACATACATAAGTAAACATACACTAACAAGTTTAGTACATATACCATGCTCTAAATTCGTTAATTGATTTGTTAGCACAAATTAGGGTCTCCTGCCCCAGTGTGGGCCGTTCCCAATATTCTATCTGCAGATTTGCTTAAAGATACTAATTTAACATCACATGACATTGTGTGGGGCTAATATTAAATTTGTATCTCTAGTAAGCAAATCAACAGATAGATTGCATATTGTAAACGGCCGTAAGAGCCTTCGAAAAAAAGACTATCGGCCGATATTTAGTCCATAGTTTAGTTAGCACGTTAATATCGGTCCTGCGCCTGATCTCTCTCCGGTGGTGTCTGTTATGAGAGATCAGATCCATTTTCTTCACAAATCCGTGCCACTAAATACCAGCGCTAAATATTCTAGGACCCTACAAAGATATACAATGATTAAGTAATTAGCTTCGCTGAATTGTGATAAACTAGCCGAGGCCTACTACTGAATAATTCAGGAATCCTGTGTTACCTACATACGCTTATAAGGTAGGTGTTAACTTTATAATTTAAAGCTACATTCCATAAGTACAGATAAATTGTTTTATGACTATATTCAGATGTTCCAGAAGAAGTTCTCGATAACTCTGACAGATAATGCCATAGAAAAGTAAGTCAAAATTAGAAACATTTCAATGCCGTTACCTGTCGGATTATTAGACTATTTAGGACTTTATTTGGAAACTCTGAAACTGTCTTTCCTACTTCATTCCGTAACTGTAACTGCAAATAAATAACCTTCGAACTAGATTCAGATGTTGCAGGTTAAGTTCTTGATCCAGGTAAAGCTAGAAGACATATAATGCCAAAGGTTCTAGGTGAAGTTCTTGATAGCTCTGGCAGATGATGACATAGAAATATTGTTAGTTGTGACTACTTCTCCATAGCAGTATCTGTCAGGAAGCTATTGAGAAGTTTACCTGGAACCTGTGAACTGGATATTCTTGTGGCATGTGTGCGTTGCTCTTTAGTTACTAGTGTATTCTATTTTTCTCCTACAAATAATTGGTCACTGATTGTCCAGGTATTCCTCAAAGCGCCACTGTTTTGAAACGCACCTAATGAAGCGCTCTTTTATAATTCCCTCGAGCGCTCCTTATAGTTAAAATTTTATTAAATACTAGCTTCCGCCAGCGCTTTCACCCGCTTTCCCGTGGGAACTACTGCGGGCACCCGGATAAAAGTAGCCTATAGCCTTCCTTGATACATGGGCTATCTAAAACTGAAAGAATTTTTCAAATCGGATCAGTAGTTCCTGAGGTTAGCGCGTTCAAACAAACAAACTCTTCAGCTTTATAATATTAGTATAGATTTATCAGGAGCGCTACTAAAGAGAGTGCTTTGGGGAATAATAAAGAAGCGCTTCACAAAGTGCGTTTCAAAACAGTGACGCATAGACGAATACCTCCGATTATCGGACATGGGCAGGCAGACTTAACCCTTATAACCTTTAAATAATTTCAAGGATTATATTTAAAACCTATTTTGCTAAAGATTAACTAATGGTTTGCAATCCATTACCCGTGAGAGGTAGCTATTCAGAATATTATACAATCGAACATTAACCTTCCACTATTGTGATAAGGTTGAAAATCTATTGAAGAAAAACAGATTGAGGGAGGTTGATGTGCTGGCGTCTGTATTTAAAATGGAAGTACTAAAAGCTTGGGCGCTTTTAGATCTTTTGAAGCGGTACAAAATGGTTTCTGATTAGACTAAAATAGTTCGTCTGTGAGCTAAATGAGTAGAATTTAGATATCTTGTATTTATTAAATTTAAAACTAGGATTTACTCGTGACTTTGTCCATGTACAACTCGAATAAAATACGTATGTTAAGGCCCGTTTACACATTGCGATTTCATTGCCCATTGCTTGCCATTTTATAGCAGCAAAGATGCTACTTGCACTGTGTAAACGTAATCGTGCAATAAGTAAATGGTCGCCTATCAAATACTCCTGCAATGAAATGGCAAGCAACGGGCAATGAAATCGCTATTCGTAAATGAGCCTTAACCAACATACATACATCGTCATAAACTTTTGCATTTATAATATTAGTATGACCGGATTCCACTACAAAGCACATTTTAATACAGAGAAAATTTAAAACATATTAACCGCCATCCAAAAAGACAACAAATACTCTTAAAAATATTTACCAACTTCAAATAAAAAGCAAATAAAAATCACCTCTCCTTTCATTGGTAAACAAAAAACGTTCAATTTTATACACACTAACAGTGACCTCAAAATACTTATAACTAAGCTTCTAAGTGAAAGTTATGTGACTAAGCACAAAAACATATGAATTGCTTCAAATACAAAGTTTATTTTCTTAGAGCTCCGGTTCACTGCAAACTTTTAATCTGTGGATAGTTTTAACGGGCTCATAGATCAAATGTGTAACTAACAGGTATAAGTTTGATTGGACCACAATCAATATCCTTACTAATATAATAAATAGGAAATAGGTTTTGTTTGTTTGTACTCCAAAGGCTCCGAAACTACTGAAACGATCGGAACCTTTAACAAACAAAAACATATTTCATTAGTATTTTTTAATTAGTATAAAAGATATACATTGTGTATAGCTGAAAAGTCACTTGATTTGACCACCCTAAGGCCGGGTTGCTCGATTTAACTTTAACTATAACCTAACCTTAACCGACCGTCAAATGGCCGCCCATTGGTCAATTTCTTGACGTGACAGCTGTGTAACCAATGGGCGATAAATTCCAAAACAAATTGCGTTTTTTGCAATTGCGACTTTTTATCTGGGTACGCAATGTAGTCCCTACAGAATATGGCTAAAACCGCGATAAACAGTATTACAGAGAATATATTCACACAATTTCCTATCCCCAAATCCTTGTCCACAGAGAATTAATCTTCCATTATTTACCGAAGCGTTTGAGCAAATGAATATCCCTTTACATCCTTTCCGATCCAACCTATAATTCCATGGGAAAAATGTGTGCTGTTTTTCCGACCATAAAATTCAAATGGGCACACATCACGGTCATATATTTCTGGTTTTTGTATTTACATTTTATAGGCTGCTTTAAAAATATCTGCCACGGCTTTTTTTTTTTATATCCGCGGGAAATCATCAGTATGACCCCTCCCGATGTGGGTGACAGCGAAAGGGAGTGTCAGACTTTTACTGACTAAAACCCACCGTGTTCCTTCGGGAGCCCTTTGTGTGCCAGGGCCGCGGTAACTCTTTCGAACAACCCGCAGCCCCGACGGGCTCTGGCCCTAGTGGGCCCGGCAGGGGTTTGCTGACACTCTCTGAGGAGCGCGTGGAACAACGCGCGCCGCCGACAGCTTCAATGGGAGATATTGTGTATACAGATCACTAATTTATTGATACTATGTTTTTTTCGTACAATAAAAAGTGCGTATGATTTTGAAATTAGTTATTGCCTCCTCATCATCTGCCTAGCCTTTTCCCAACTATTTTTGGGGTCGGCTTCTAGTCGAACCGGATGCAGCTGAGAACCAGTGATTTACATGGAGTGACTGCCTATCTGACCTCCACAACCCAGCTACACTACAGCTACGTGGGCAACCTGGCACCCCTTGGTAAGACTGGTTGTCAGATTTGTCTGGCTTCTGACTACCCTGCGACTGTCAAAGATGTTCAAATGATACCCGGGACCCACCAATTTATCGTGCCTTCCGAATCAGGGAAGAACTCGTTATGCCAAGATGGTCACCGACGCGACGGACCGACCGCGTCAAGCGTTGCTTAAACTTATGATCGATCGATCCGCGTGGCTTTGACCTAGCCACGAGCTCTTCTAAGTAATAACTAACTTCTTCTAAGTAATAACGAAAGTTAAAAAAACTTACGTCACATTGTATAGTTTCTATAGAAACTTGACTAACACATAGTTTATCTCACACATCTATTGTTTAGTTTTTTAAGACGGAACGTAATCATTCAACAATGCTGTTCTTGTAACATCGATCATTCTGTACTATTATTAGCCTAGATACAGGTCGGCTTTCAGTCTGCCTAGTTATTTCCACCGTATGATCTATTTCTTAAATCTTTTTCTATTTATTTTAGTTTAGGCTAGTTTTGTCGAAAAGCAAATAGTATTAAGTAAAGGCCCATTAACACATTGCGATTTCATTGCGCGTTACTTGCCATTTTATTGTAGCAAGATGCTACTTGCACTGTGTACACGTAATCGTGCAATAGGTAAATGGTCGCTTGTCAAATATTCCTGCAATAAAATGGTAAGCAACGGGTAATGAAATCGCAATCTGTAAATGGGCTTTAAGAGTGCTGTCGTCTGTACAAAATCCGGCACCTTTGTGATACCACGGTTAAGGTATCATACAATATACTATAAAACCTTTTATTGTATAACTAGCCGTTTTACGCGGTTTCACCCGCGTCCTGTAGAAGAAACTTCTGTCCGTAGCCGGATAAAACATAGCCCATATTCAGCACAAATAACGTGGCTTCCTAACAGTGAAAGAATTATTTAAATCGCTTCAGTAGACACGGAGTCTATTCGTCACAAACAAACAAAATAATCTTCCCTCTTTATATAATATTAGTATAGACAAAATAATTCTACTAAAAATTGTGCAGACGACACCAGGTTAACCGAATTAAATTTTACCAATCGAACATTAACCTTACACTGTTGTGAAAAGGTTGAAAACGTATCGAAGAAACTTGACAGATTGTGGTAACTTGAAGTGCTGTTGTCTGTACAATATAATAAAACATTCGATCAAAAAACTTCGCAACAATATCGTAATCACTGAACGTTCTAACTTCTGAACCAATAAGCTTCTAACATACAGATATAATGAAAAGACAAAACTTTCAGGTATCAATAAGTATTCCACTAAGACGTAGTTAAGTAAGTTGGGCGATGGGTCAGGAATAACTTAGTAACTTACTCTTCAGTTTGCTTAATTCGAATGGAGAATATTATAACTGTCGGTAACGTTTAGCTTGTAAAGGCATCCTAGCCGATTGTCAACCACGGTGGCTGTTCACATATAAGGAGATCAGCCAGCTACGCAGGACATATTTATAGTGCACAAGTATGTGCGCAGACATAGGTCCACTCCCTATTCCCTTACTCTAATAGCCTGATGTGACGGCAATCCGACACGACCGGAGAGAGATGAGGCGCAAAACCGACATTGACGTGTTTTTCGATGCACGAGTGTATCCATCACCAACTTCTAAACTCCGGACTGCTTTGTGAAACTTTCAAAAACCCGAAAGCGATTTTGATAGGAATTGAACCCGAGGCCTTGTTCTGCAGCAGTCGCAACTAGATCAACGAGTTAAATAAAAACAATTTAAACATATTAGTAAATACTAGCCGTTTTACGCGGTCACCCGTATCTCGGGGTAACTTCTTCCCATACTCGGATAAAACATAGCCCATGTGAGCAAAAAACATAGCTTTCTAAAATTGAAAGAATTATTCAAATCGGTCCAGTAAATCCGTAGCCTATTCCTCACAAATAAACAAACAAATCTTTCCTCTTTATATATTAGAATAGATATAGATATAGACAAATAAACATGACCTTTGTTCCAACAAGTCAACACTGCATCAACACACGCGCAATTATCTTCACAAAACAAAGCGCCATGATATAACAAGTAAAGCCAAACTTGGCATTGTCCCGCAATATGGCGTCGGTGAAATTAACGCTATATCACACGTTGCCAGCCTCGTAATGCGTAATATACTAGGAGATTAAGCCGAGGGCTCGCAAGATGTTATCCTCAGCAAGAAAGGAACTCGGAGGTACCTTCTTCTCTTTTTAACCGACTTCCCAAAATAGAGGAGGTTCTCAATTCGACCGTATCTTTTTTTATGTATGTTCACCGATTACTCGAAGATGGCTGGACCGATATTCAAATATTTTTTTTTGTTGGAAAGGGTCCCATACCTTACCATACCTCACAGGTGGTCCCATGGTAAGGAGACCAGGACCTGAAGATGGGATCCTGGAGAAATCGAGAGAACTCCTTTACAAAAAAAAACCTACAAACAAAAAAAAAACACTGAAAGGGATAACATTAAACTTTTCACATGGCTCACATACAACAGACCTGCAGACACCGACTTCTAGAGCCATGTGAAAAGTTTTATTTTATCCCTTTCAGTGTTTTTTGTGAAGACGGTTTTTTGCTGCAGTTGCATTGTATAATTTTATCAGCCTTCTACTGTTATGTAATAGAATGTTTGTGAACATATTACTATTTAAAAGAGTGTCTATGGAGTTTCTTGCCGGCTCCTCTCCATAGACCAACTTTTTGGAACCGTGTTTATTTATTTTATTTATTTATTATCACATAAAGGTATCTATATTTTAAGCTAAGCCCCACAAAACCGTTGTAATGGTTTGACTGCAACTAGTGTGACGTTTCATAGGAGCTTGCAAAAGGCTGTTTGAAATAAAAACATTTGACTTTGACTATGAGTTCTTAGCTAAGTAACGGCTGCAGAGGTCGATCGATCACTCATTTCGGTTCGTGGATGGGTGACCATCTTATCATGATGATATTCAAAGAAGCAGTAGAATTTTAAAAATTGTGAAAATATTTTTTTTGTTTGTTGAATTTGTCCATCATCTTTTAAGTTCCACTGTGTTACCATTTATAAACTTTCTTTTAATAAGATTTGCTGTAAGAAAACCTAATTCTGGGTTAAGCCCTTGTACAGACGACAGCAAGTCAGTCTATCCAAATCTATCAAATTTTACCAATCGAACAATAACCTTCCACTATTGTGATAAGGTTGAATATCTATCGCAGAAGTTTGACAGATTATGGTAACTTTATGTGCTGTCTTTTGTACAGCATCTTCTCCAAAATGTTGATGTTTTTATAAATAGAGTGCAGTAAAGGATAAAAATATGTTTATAGCATAAGTTAATTAAAATATCATAATAAGCTCTCATAAATACACCCACATTTGTAACACAAACCGAAAGACGGTCAAACAAACATTTTGTACTCACAACTATAGCAAACTAAATAGGCCGTCTTATGCTACCAAAACCACAAGTCCCGAAATGACATAAGCAATGGCCAAATCTCAGAAGCTACCTCAGCCTAACCCAGTTATGTCGTTAAATACTATAGTGGCTATACAGGGCCAGATTAGTCGCAAGGGCCCCTTGTTATTCCTTCTAATTAAAAAAAGAACTATAATAGACTTGCAACCTTACCACAATAGTAGAAGGTTCAACTGGTAAAGTTTTACAGATTCATTAATTACGAGTACATTTCCACGCAAAAATGATTTTGATAAAACTTGGTTTTAACATATTATCATATGTATCAGTATAGCTATTCTCGATGCTAGCTTTATGACATTATGCGCCTCATAAAAAAATGCTAAAAAAATACTGCCTGTTAGCAAAACTATATGTCCCTTATTTATATGAACCAAGCATATAATAATTTCGTCGGGGCTGCGGGTTGTTTGATAGAGTTACCGCAGCTCTGGCACACAAAGGGCTCCCGAAGGAACACGGTGGGTTTTAGTCAGTAAAAGTCTGACACTCCCTTCCGCTGTCACCCACAGCGGGAGGGGTCATACTGATGATTTCCCATCGATATAAAAAAAAAGCATATAATAATTAGACAAGTTTTTAAAGTCACTCTCAGCCAGACNAGAGTTACCGCGGCCCTGGCACACAAAGGGCTCCCGAAGGAACACGGTGGGTTTTAGTCAGTAAAAGTCTGACACTCCCTTCCGCTGTCACCCACAGCGGGAGGGGTCATACTGATGATTTCCCATCGATATAAAAAAAAAGCATATAATAATTAGACAAGTTTTTAAAGTCACTCTCAGCCAGACTGGCCGCTGGTTTGGTATAACTTGGGACCCGGGTCCCTAAAGTGTGGGGCCCTTAGCTATTGCTACTATATAAAGTGAATCCAACCCTGTAGCTATTTCAGTTCACTCGGCACGATGTCGTATTATGAGCGCACAGGGACACATTTAAGACAATATGGGCCGTTTGTATATACCGAAGTAAGGACAGTCGGGTCGTCTGATTATGTTATTTACGTGTTTATTGCCTTTGGTTAATTAGTTGTTTGTATGTAGATTGAGTGTGGGTATCATTTTGACTGGTTATTAGTGAGTTGGTTGGTTGGTAAGTCGAAGCAAAATCGTTCTTAGGTACTAGACAGAAAGTACAAAATATCATTTTTTTTATCTGAGGATTTTGCACGTTGAATTTATAATATGCATCTCTAAAAAATAATAATTAAGTACGTTTATTGGGCGCTACAGGGAGTTATTAAATGAAGCAGTATTTATTAGTCTTATTCAGTACATTTTTTTTGACTGCTTGCAAAAACATGAGACATGATCTCAAGTATAGCTATGCTTTAAGACTTTCCCATGTCAACCTTAACTGAACTTTACAAAGAAACAAATACCGCAGTCACTGAAAAGCTACTTTAAAATACACAAAACACAGCTATATTTCTACAAAGAAACATTTATTTACTTTTTGACTTAACACAGCAAATTTCTAACACTTTGCGCAAAAGTGTGAAACCTACGTGAATCTGTAAAATTTTACCAATCGAACACTAACCTTCCACTATGGTGATAAGGTTGAAAATCTATTGAAGAAATTTGACAGACTGTTAGGTTAATGTTCTGGCGTCTGTACCAGGACTTCAGAGCTTCCAAGGTCACTATGTTAAGCATAGATGTTAAGTAAACAGAAAGTTCGTACAAATGTAAGGCTATTAGCATGACACTTGGACAACCATGGGGGTGAAACTGTGAAGGTTTTCGTCAACAAGTTTGTTAAATAAATGATAATTGAAGGTATTGCTGCGTTGAAAGTGGGATGTGTGAAGGAAAGGTAGACAAATATTGTCATGCCGTGTGTAGGTTTACAGGATCATTAATTTATTTGTATGACATCATCTTCTAGAAGACACATCAGAATGTTTATATGTCTTCTAGAGTGTAGTACATACATAAGAGTCGGTTTTCGGAAAGCGTAATTAAATTCGTGGGTCCTAGTTGTCATTTGAATATCTTTGGCAGTCGTTACGGGCAGCCAGAAAGTCTGACAACCAGTCTTCCCAAGGGATATCGAGTTGCCCTGGTAGCTGGATTGAGGAGTTAAAAGAGGCAGTCGCTTTATGTAAAACACTGGCACTCAGCTGCAGCCAGTTAGACCGGAAGTCGACCCCAACATAATTAGGAAAAGACTTGGCAGATGATGTTTTTATATGGCATTATCTGTCAGATAGCTATCTGAACCTTATCTGGAACATCTAAAAAGTCACTGATAAGAACTGTGAGTACTTCATCATACTTTCCAGGCATAAAATGTAATAATCTCCTTAAAAGGAGATCCCCCAGAAACAAAACCAAGAGTGACACACAAGCAGGTAGAAAGCAGTGACCGTCGCACGCGCAGACTGAATCGTTTGCATTCATTAGCGACGCCTGCACACGGGCTGTTTCACTGTTACCGAGTAAGTTATAGAATGTGAGCGGTTTATTTTAAGTCAGGAAGAAGTGTGATAGATTGGGAATATAATTTAACCACTGGATGTAAAAGATCAATTCAAAAGAGATAGAATTAACCTATTTGCCTAGGATATTTACTAACCAATACGACAACCATAACGTTAAAAAAATAAAAAAAAAAATAAACCTATGCATTGATTACCTACACTAAAATAAAATCGTGGGGCACATTTTAACTGACGATTATAAAATATTGCACGTGCCCCACGATTTTATTTTAGTGTAATCAATGCATATGTTTATTTTTTTTTTATTTTTTAGCTTTTAGTACATTGATCTGCAACATTTTGCTGTTTAACATAAAACCGTTTAACTTAAAAAGTTTTTTTTACCTATTTTATTTTTAAGTTTTTAGTTTTTATGTATACTGCACTGTATTCTACTTAACAAGCCCTTTCATTTGATATCCATATTGATGGGATTAAAAAAAAGTAAGTTGTCCGCGTTATTGTAGCGGCGGCCATCTTGGATTTTGATTTTGTATACTGCACTGTATTCTACTTAACAAGCCCTTTCATTTGATATCCATATTGATGGGATTAAAAAAAAGTAAGTTGTCCGCGTTATTGTAGCGGCGGCCATCTTGGATTTTGATTTTGTATACTGCACTGTATTCTACTTAACAAGCCCTTTCATTTGATATCCATATTGATGG
>NWSH02000081.1:10116671-10127576 GCA_002382865.2 Heliothis virescens
ATTTATTTTTAAGTTTTAGTTTTTATGTATACTGCACTGTATTCTACCTTAACAAGCCTTTCATTTGATATCCATATTAGATGGGGATTAAAAAAAAGTTAAAGTTGTCCGCGTATCTGAAGCGGCGGCCATCTTGGATTTTGATTTTGTATTACGCGGCCCAAAACGATTCTACTTAACAAGCTCTTTCGATTTGATATCCATATTGATGGATTAAAAACAAGTGAAGTTGTCCGCGTTATTGTAGCGGCGGCCATCTTGGATTTGATTTTGTATATGTATACTGCACTGTATTCTACTTAACAAGCCCTTTCATTTGATATCCATATTGATGGGATTAAAAAAAAGTAAGTTGTCCGCGTTATTGTAGCGGCGGCCATCTTGGATTTTGATTTTGTATACTGCACTGTATTCTACTTAACAAGCCCTTTCATTTGATATCCATATTGATGGAATTAAAAAAAAGTAAGTTGTCCGCCATATTGTAGCGGCGGCCATCTTGGATGCACAATATTATTGAATATACATAATTGTATTGTCACCAGAATCAAAGGCGTATACCAAATTTCAGATCAATCGGTTGACGAGAAGAGGGTGAAATTTCACTTACTAGATTTGACGCACGAACAAAACAAACGGGGTGACCTAAAATATCTATGGGGTGACCTAAATAAAACCGTTTAAAAAAATACGTAGTATTCAGTACCAATGCGTTGTTGCGGCAAAAGAAATACATCATCTGTGAAAAAGTCATTTCTCCAGCTGACAAACGGATGGACAGTCGGACAAAACCTTAGTCATAGGATCTCGTTTTACCCTTTCGGTACAGAACCCTAAAAAATAGAAAACTTTTAATACGAGCACACAATCCAACAAAGTATGTTTTGCATTTTATAATCTACATTAACAGACAATGTCTTCTAGCCGAAATTCATCAAACAATCTGAAGTACCATTTCCACAAAATTCAAACTATTCAACACCACATAATTCAGGCAACCAAACAAACAGTTTTAACTTTATTAGTTTACCTAACCAACTTCTAACTACCTTTGACGAGTTCCGAAAGCATTTGCTAAAACCCCACTCCGGTATGCTGAACTTTTTATTGGTCTCTTCTGAGCATTTAACCTACTGGATACTTCAAAGCCGTGTTTTCCTTTTCAACATACCTACGCCAGCTTATCAACTTACCTCAATCTGTCAAATTTCTTCAATAGGTTTTCAACCTTATCACA
Organism: Heliothis virescens; assembly: GCA_002382865.2. NCBI lineage: Eukaryota > Metazoa > Arthropoda > Insecta > Lepidoptera > Noctuidae > Heliothis > Heliothis virescens. The sequence continues at coordinate 10,117,909 of NWSH02000081.1, forward strand.
ATAGCGGAAGGTTAATGTTCGATTGGTATTTGAATGATACGAGAAGGTTGACCTTGGCGTGCGTCAGATGTATCCGTCAAGTTTATGCTTGTGTTTGACATTTTTGTCGTGTGCATGCGTAACGATATTATCAAGTGCAAGAGTGAGCTATCACTATTTGTTGGACCGGCCTTACAATTTTAAATTTCACTCACATAAGTAGCTTACGTAATTAACTTACGATATGATAAAATTACCAAAGTAAAACCCCTTCTTCGTTTTCAGTCATTTCTTTTTACAATTTAAGAAATTGCTTCCGTATCTACTATCCGTAAGAGAATTTTTGGATCGGGAGCGCTACTAAAAGGTGCGTTCCGAGTAATAATAAAGGTGTGCTTTGTTAGGTGCGTTTCAAAACGGTGGCGCTTCGAGGAATACCTAAAGTAAGAAACTCACAATTGAAATGTCGGGGTTATATTGCCTAACCTTTGCGTTTTCTTTTACCAAACTTTTCCTCATAGAGACTTGTATCCATGGCGTCTCCATTTGGTTCAATGCTCTGATCTTGAAATGTAGAAGGTTCATGTACTAATTTGAGCAGACGTGAAGTTGTTCTGTTTCTATTTGTCTTGCTGGGATTTACTTTTGTTTATGTGTTTATGTAACTCAATTATGAAGATGATGATGAAGTGACCCAGATTTTTGCGTGAAAAGAGATGCTTTCTAGCTATCACAGTTTAAGGGATACAGCCTGGAGACAGACAGACAGACACCGGAGGCTTGGTAATAGGGTCCCGTTTTACCCGTTGGGTACGGAACCCTAAAAACTAAATACTCTGAATGTGTTAAAATTTAAAATACATTTCGAAATACTCTCTATGAAAAGATAGCTATGATAAATACATAAACCTATAAATACATACCCTAAGAGTCATTCCAATCATACAAGATATTATTTTCTGACAAAGGTTCTAATTCCTTAGAAGAAACATTCCTTAGTATTCCGGAGTTACAATATAATTTAATTACACTCACAATTGCTAAATTCTAACTGATTCGACCGTACCTTTCTCACATCCAAACGACAATGATAATTAGATTAAATAGCAAGAAATTAGCTAAAAAGGTACGAACATTTTGTACATGATGAAAAATTCCAACCTTGGGATAGTTTCACTTCCTCGCCTTTATGATCTGTGTATAAATACTTATGTATGTTTGTGTGCGATTATTTCACGTTCGGTTGAACCGTTTTTGATGCGGTTTTCAGTGTAGTATTTGTCACACTTTAGAGAAGTTTTCGGGTAGCATTCGGGGATGCTAGCTATACGTGACTTCCCAAGCATGGGGGTGTAATATCATATCGCCAAATTCCAGACTCCGTGCTGGTTCGTGAAGGTTTCTAAAACATGCTGAGCGATTTCGGTCCCGAAATGAATCAAACCTGGAACTGCAAGGAGTTCTCGGTTATCGCGCTTGCGGCTACAGTGTCAAGGGGCCAGGTTTGCCAAAGTCAAAATACAATTTTGGTTAATACAAAAAACAAAATTAATAAAATGGCTATCGCTTCATCTGATATCTTGCACCGATCTTAAAACATGACTGAGCGAAAGTCCGGCCGTTGGCTTACTATAACATCCTTGAAATAATATTTATCATTAGTTTGCAAAATACCTGTTAATATTCTCGTAATAATACCACATTATTGTTCCATCAACTTTATAGCTTGTCGTGATAGTTGTTATTTTGATTCTCGCGCTTTTAGTCATCTTCAAAAAGAGCTCGTGGCTTAGTCAAAGCCGCGCGGATCGATCGATCATAAGTTTAAGCAACGCTTAGCACGGTTGGTTGGTCGATGGGTGATCATCTTATCATAACGAGTTCTTCCGTGTTTAGGAAGGCGCGATAAATTGGTGGGTCCCGGCTGTCATTTAACCATCTTTGGCAGTTGTTACGGGTAGTCAGAAGCCAGCAAGTCCGACAACCAGCCATTTAGACTGGTAGCCGACACCAACATTGTAAAGGAAAAGGGAAAAGGCTTGGTAGATGATGATGACTTTCAGACATCTTCTATATTTAGTTTTCAAGGACCCTCTGTTCCGGCAACATTCTTTTTCAGAGACAAAAGGCAAAACTTAGAAACCCCTTATAAACGACGGTCAAAAAAAAGGTTTTCGACCCCTTTCAAAGTTCTGAAATGGCTGACAATATAACCCCATTCACTGAGATTTAGTAATACTTAAGATTCATTTACGGCTATATTAAAAAGATTTAATATTTTAATACCTCCCGAAAAGTTAGTTATGTTCCCTTTGATATTTACCGCTATAAGTCAACCGAATGTGATTTTGTTATTTATATTAACATATTTTTTTTGATATAAAAAAAGAAGAAAACATGCTGCGCCAACCCCAAATATAGAAATCTAGATAATATTTAGACATTTAGATATTTCGCTTTCCAGGATTCGGCAGCGTATACACTTAATTTGCAAAAAATATGCGTTTGTGCGGTATAACCACCACACAGCACCAAGTGGGATATTAAATGCCTTGCTCGGAGATGGGCAGCAGCATCTCCGAAGCTAACAATATCCCACACTGCGCTCACCAACACGCATGCCCAGCGCGGTGAGTATGGGCAAATCACCCCAGCGCGCGGGGAGGCAGCGGTCCAGCAGTGGACGTTTTAGCTAAGTTTAAATATATGTAGAACAGTTGAGAAGCTACCTACTAAAGTTCGAAACGTCACACTCACACACGCATGCGCATTGACGAGCATTTATGTACCTTTAACAGTGCTGTCAGTACTGACTGTCGCGTCAAGAGCTACCGCGACAACTAGCATTTGGCCAAATGAGGAACTAAAGTTGACAGATATTTCAGACAGTACTGCCAAGTGACAACCCTACGGCTTCGATGGTGCTTACGTCATTATTTTTACACCAAGCCGTAGCTTCCTTACTGGTACATCTTTATTCTGTGGTTTTAGTCTGTGACAACGATTTCTTCTATACTAATATTATAAAGAGGAAAACTTTGTTTGTTTGTTTGGTTGTAATGAATAGGCTCAAAAACTACTGGACTGATTTTAAAAATTCTTTCCCCATTCGAAAGCTATATTATCCACGAGTGACATAGATAGCTTATTCTGCTACTCACAATTTTATCCGGGTACGGGCAGTAATTCCCACGGGATGCGAGTGAAACCGCGGGAAAACGGCTAGTAATTTATAGACATTCTCTTTGACTCACTCCTTAATTTTAAGAACCTTGCTATATTTGTATTCATAAAATGTACACTTTATGAAACTGAAACTACTCATCGCGATACAGACTTTCTTCGTCTGAAAGCTGGCATTAATTAGCTTATGAAATATATTTGTATTTTGGCGTGACTAACTTTTGCACTTAAATTAATATTTATGTAATTTTACTTGGCACACGGCATACTTAAATAGTGAAAAGTGACGAGATGAATTAGGTACAGATGATAGCACACCTACCTATCCCAGTCTGTTAAATATCTTCAATGAATCTTCAACCTTAACACAATAGTGGAAGGTTGATGTTCGATTGGTATAATCTGACAGATTTGGGTTGACTGACTTGCTGTTGACTGTAGGTACTAACAGCCAAATATTTTAACCCTAAGAAATATGTAAAGTGAGATTATAAGAAACAGAAAACAAAATAAGCATTGTTTTTTATGGACACAAGCATTTGTGGTCACCGCAGACGTATTTATTTTGAAATGAATTTGTTTACGGTCTGATGAGTGATCGGAAACCATAACGAAAGTAAAAAAATAAACTTAACTAGCTATTTTAAGCTTAACAAGTTTGCTATTGAAGAGTATTTTCCTGGCTTCCACCAGGTTTCACCCTTTCTCCCGTGGGAACTCCATAAACCCGAATAAAAAGCAGTCTACAAGCTCCGTCAATAGATAGGCTTCACAATACAGAAAGATCTTTCAATCGGTCCAGTAGTTCTTGAGTTAATTACGTTCAAACAAATAAAGTCTACAGCTTTATAAGTAATGTTCAAAACTACAGAATTACAACATCTATATTTAAGTACAGATGACAGCACATCAAGTTGCCACAATCTGTCAAATTTCTACAATAGATTTTCACCCTTATCACAATAGTGGAAGGTTAATGTTCGATTGATAAAATTTAACTACTCTCTTTGACTTGCTGTCGTCTGTACAGATTACAGAATTTCTATAACAGTACACCCACATTCCACTATGCTCCTCAGTTCTTAATTACTTTGTTAAACTTAAAAGCAAGTTCTAAAAACAGATGGTACTCCACTTTTCCATATTAATTTGGCTTCAAAGCCCTTCGCAATTTATACTGCCTCTGCTATTTAGAGCAATTCAACAAATGGACCGACCATGATAAATCTCTATGCGAAAAAGTCTTCCAAATTCTGGTCGAAATAAATAGTCTTAGCTCATTTTTATGCATCATCATCTGCCTAGCCTTTTCCAAACTACGTTGGGGTCGGCTTCCAGTCTACCCGGATGCATTTGAGAACCTGTTTTCACAATCCAGTTGCCCGGGTAACCCGATACTCCTTGGTTAGACTGGTTGTCGGACTTTCTGTCTTCTGACTACCCGTAACGACTGCCAAATCTGTATGAATAACAGTCGGCACCCACAAAATCGTGCCTTCCGAACCACGGAAGAACTCATGACAAGAGGCCCATCCGTGAACCGAGTACGCCAAGCGTTTCTTATCATTATGATCGATCCTTGTGGCTTTGACTTAGCCACAAGCTCTTCTCACTAATGCATTTTCGATCACATCATTATACACACGACCAAATTGCCAAACACAAGCATACACTTCACGCAAACATGTGCATACGACTATGGCCGGCGTAAAATTCTCCGCAAACTTTTTGTCATCGTAAAGAGGTATTTTTCGAAGCGCACCTAGTGAAGCGTCCTTTGTTATTCCCCAAAGCACACCTTTTTGTAGCGCTCTCGATAATAATTCTGACTAAATGGTGCGTTTCAAGGTAAAGTAACGGTGCGTTTCACAAGGTGCTCTTCAAAACAGTTGCGCTTCGAGGAATACCTCCAAAAATCAATATGAGTGTCAGAAGTAGTAGAGAAGAGGGATGATACTTTGCCCGGAATTTAATTACGGGACGACATGAAGTATTTTGGGAACTGAAGGTACCTTTATCACAAGGTAAGGCGTGTCCGTCTTCTTAGATACTCTTAGCTCTGCAATGTATGAAAATTAAATTAATTTACCTTCGCATGCGGGTAGTTTCATGCCTGTGCACTTTATTATTGTCAGTTGTTTGTCAACCCTCAGAAATGGGAATTCCTTTGTGGTAGGTATTTCATTCCGTTTCATGTGCAGAGTCGTGCCTGTAGCATGTATGGATGATTTGATTAAAGCTGGTTCTGGCCTAGATTCCATGAAAGGCGGAGGAGAGCGGAACGGAGATCTTTTTTAACCGACTTTCCAAAAAGGAGGTGGTTCTCAATTCGACCGTACCTTATTTTATGTATGTTCACCGATTACTCGAAGATGGCTTAACCGATAATCAAAATTCCTTTTTTTTAGCAACCAATTTATTATTTATAGCAAAAAAATTATTAAAACTTTACATCTCTGCTTATTCAGTGGTGTCCAATGAGTTAGAAAATAAAATCGCTCCGCTCCGTTATCTGGTGGACTATAGGCCTTAAGAATTTTTCAAATCGCTCCAGTAGTTTCAGAGCCTTAAAGTAGAAACAAGTAAAATAATATTTTAGTATTGACAGCATAGAAGAAAGAACATAAACACAGGACGATATAGGTACAGACGATAGCAGGTCAACGTATACCAATTAATCTGTCAAATTTTACCATTCAAATATTAATCTACCCCCATTGTCATAAGGTTGAAAATCGTTTGCAGAAATTTAACAGATTGTAGTAACTTGATGTGCTGTCGTCTGTACATCATTTGACCTAAAAACTATAGGAATAAGTCCCATTTTAAAACAAATAGAATGCCAAATAAGTCAGCAAAACTTACCCGTCTCGGTATCCGATAGGTCTTCGGCGACAGAAGTTTAGACGCCAGTTTCTCAGGTCCCAGATAAAGTTATAGATAGCTATCTGACAGATACCTCCATATATTTTAGGGTTCCGTACCCACAACGGTAAAACGGGACCCTATTACAAAGACTTCGTTGTCTGTCTGTCTGTCTCCAGGCTGTATTTCATAAACCGTGATAGCTAGAAAGTTGAAATTTTCACAAAATATATATTTTCCTTGCCGCTACAATAACAAATACTAAAAATAAAAAAAAATAAGGGTCCCCATACAATAAACGTGTGAAACCGCAAAATATAATTGTTGTTATTCATATATTTGTATGAAAAACAAAGTTATTTTTTGCTGCCCGAAAAATGTTTGCATTTTGGCTAGTTGTAGGTAATAGGTACGTTCATTTTTCATAGATAATGGTACGGAACCCTTCGAGCGCGAGTCTAACTCGCACTTGGCCGGTTTTTTTGACTACTTTCCTATGGCTGTATCTAGAACTTTGGCATTCTAATGGCCATTTTCAGAGGTTCCAGATAAAGTTGTGGATAGTCAACTGACAGGTACTGCCATGGAAACGTTTTTAACTACTTTTCTATGGAAGTATCTGTCAGATAGTATATCTAGAAGTTTATCTGGAACCTGTGAAACTAGCTATAAGAGTACGTGCAGTAAACATGTTTGCGAAGAAAACTTTCTTTTTACCTATACTAGTTTTTAAGCGTGACTTCACTCACGTTGGCTTTTGTGTCAGCAACTGGGTCATTTTAATATGGGAAACTTGAAGTTTTTGTAGTTCTTTTTTTTAGGATTTTTTTTTATCTTTATGTGTACTTTTATTGTTATCATTAATTAATATGGGTTACTTAAGTAACAGGTATGTAATTTTTTTTTTAGGTTCCGTACCCAGAGGCTAAAACGGGATCCTATTACTAAGACTTCGTTGTCTGTCTGTCTCCAGGCTTTATCTGATAAGCCGTGATAGCTAGAAAGCTGAAATTTTCACAAATGATGCATTTCCGCTGCCGCTATAACAACAAAAGTTAGAAAAAATATAAAATATTAAGGTCCCCATACAATAAACGTGTAATCGCAAATTATAACTTTGTTATTCATATATTTGTATGAAAAACAAAGTTATTTTTGAAGCCCAAAAATGATTGTATATTGGCTAGTTGTAGGTAATAGATACGTTCATTTTTCATAGAATGGTAGGGAACCCTTCGTGCGCGAGTCCAACTCGCACTTGGCCGGTTTTTATTTGTGTTTTTTATCGGAATTTTTTGTTCTATTACAGGCTTAAATCCATAATTTCTTAACTTGTTTTTACTGTCTTAGCCTCGAGTTGAAGAGAATAACTTAAGCTGACATGTTATGAAAGCTCTCAGACTTAACATCTTCTTCTTCTTATATATAAAAATCAATTGCTGTTCGTTAGTCTCACTAAAACTGGGGAATGGCTAGACCGATTGGGCTAATTTTGGATGTGAATTAATTGTTGAAGTCCAGGGAAGGTTTAAACGTTGAGAAAATATGGAAAAATAAAAAAAAATGTGTTACGAAGTTCACCGGATCAGCTAGTCATCAATAAAATCTCTAACATTACTGATGTTCTAAGTCAAATTCTTCTGACTACGAACGACTGCCAGATGTTCAAATGAGAGCCGGAACCCACCAGTTTATCGTGCCATCCGAAACACGGAAGAACTCGTAGTGACAAGATGGTCACCCATCCACGGACCGACCACGCTAAGCTTTGCTTAATCGTACTATCGACCGATCCGCGCGGCTTTGACTTAGCCACGAGCTCTTCATTTCATTCATTTAATACGCAGGTAAAACTAATTAAAGATCTCCCTATATACAAACAGTAGGTAATTCCGTCCGTGTTTTCACGCTTCATTATAATTTTATGAGGTTTCACGTTTTGTTTCATTGTATTTCATTCTGTACGCACCTCATATGGGATTAAACACCCCTTAATATTTGCATAGGCTGGCTGTTAGTCAAATATAATTAATATTTATACGAATTTCCATAATCTAGCATTTGGTAGGTAAAATATAATTTATCGTTAAGGTAAGTCGTGGTGGCCTAGTGGGTAAACCACCAACCTCTCAAGTACGAGTGTGTGGGTTCGATTCCAGGTACATTAACGGCTAACTCCAATAGACAAAGCCTATCTTAAGGTATAGTTATGTACTCATAAAGTATATACTTTAGTGACACCAATGGCTGATAAAAAGTGGAGGGAAACATCTTGAGGAAACCTGGACTATAAAGTCTGAAATCGCCAACCCGCATTGAGCAAGCGTGGTGATTAATGCTCAATCCTTCTCTGTGTGAGAGAAGGCCTGTGCCCAGCTGTGGGATGATAAAAAAGCCACTAAAAAAATAATAATATTTCTGGTTCAGATGAAAAGCGCTATTAATCGGTACTTCTATAGTAAATACTAATAGCTTCCGTCAGCGGTTTTACCCGCTTCCCGATGGTACTATTTCTAGTACCCAGATAAAAAGGAGCCTAGATGTTATTCTGATATATGAGCTATATTTCTGCAAAGTTTCATCAAAATCCATCCAATAGTTTTTGCGTGAAAGAGTAGGTAACAAACATACATACATCCATACGTCTTCACAAAATTTCGCAGTTATAATTTGTACTTGCTTTTACTTTAAAAACTTCGAAAATACTGAACCGATTTATAAAAAATATTTCACCTTTAATGATTGATTAATGCTCAAACCATTTCCATGTGAGAGAAGGCTTGTGCCCAGCAGTGGGACGATAAAATACAAAAAAAAAACACCTTTGGGAGGGAACATTATTCCGAGTCCCCAGGCGACAAAGGCTATATTAAATTAGTCAGTGGTTTCCACAGATCGCGGGCAAAACCGCAGGAATTAGCTAGCTAGTATAATAACAATCGTTTTTCTTAGAATAACATATCTTGTATCAAATATGACATTCGTACGTGACTTAACAGCATTTTATGTTAAAGATAATTTGCAGCTGAAAATCTGCTTCTCAAACATTCAGCAAAAATATATTTGCTATATCTACTGAAATCACAGCATTACAGTTTGTGATGATGCTACTAATATTATACGAGACTGTGAGGATAAAACGAGCCTTTTCAAGAACGTCGTAACCGTCAAAAAATCCAGAAACGGTTATACCTTATAATAAGGTGTAAAATCGGTTGTTTTCGCGGTTAATATTAAAACAGTATTTTTGGATTTTTGGCGGTTACGACGTTCTTCCTGAAAAGGGTAGAAATGTATCTATTGACGTAGGTATGTTTGTCACAAAAACTATAGGACAGATTTTGATGGCCCAGTAATAAAACTTAGGTACCTATATGTCAAAATAACAGGATACTTTTTATCCGCGTACGGTTAGTGGTTTTGGAAGCCGATCCCAACATAGTTGGGAAAAGGCTAGGCAGATAACGAGTCGTCGATTCCCGGACTTGTATTTATTTTGAAGAACTCTCTCTTCGTCTCTTGTTTCTTTAAGTTCAAATTATTAATTTTAACTGAATATTACTTTAGTCTATCTTCTATCAAATATACATATTTCACGTCCACTCTCGGTGGGAAATCTTGTTATACGGGATAATTTAATA
>NWSH02000081.1:10139214-10164382 GCA_002382865.2 Heliothis virescens
ATAGCTAGAAAGCTGAAATCTTCACAAATGATGTATTTCCATTGCCGCTACAACAACAAATACAAAAAATTAAATATTAAGGGGCTCCCATAATAATAAACGTGTGAAACCGCAAATAATAACTTTGTTATTCATATATTAATATGAACAACAAAGTAATTTTTTGCTGTCCGATTTTTTTTTGTATTTTGACTAGTTGTAGGTAATAGATATACATATTCATTTTTTCATTAGGATTCCATACTTAAGGGGTAAAATTAATACTAGGCGATAAAAAGTTTATTTTTTGTTGTTTGATGTTAAACAGAAGTGCCCATTTAACTTCAAACAGGCTGTTAAGCTAAGTATAGAAGTTATAAAACCGTTATAGGACATCAATATTTGTTACGTCATCTTTTTTTGTTTTTTGACGACGCATTAAAATGTTGCAGAATTATTTAATAAGTATTTTGTAGCTATTTTTTATTGAGAACCTTTAGAAAAAATGGTAAAACATTAAATATTGTTTTTATATTTTCAGACCTTTTATCGCTGAGATAAAAGACATAATTTTGATGTCAAAACATATTTAATTCTATCCTTTTCCCACCAGTTACAGCCAGCGGTTTCACCCGCATCCTGTGGGAACTATTCCGCGCATCTAGATAAAAAGTAGTCTATAGCTTTTCTCGATAAATAAGCAATCTAAAACTGAAAAAAAAAAACAAATCGGACTAGTAGTTCCTGAGATTAGAGCGTTCAAACAAACTCTTCACTTTTAAATTTCTACTTCATATTATTATTTTATAAATACTGACCAGAGTTACTTCTAAGTACAGACGACAGCAGGTCAACGTGATAAGGTTGAAAGCCTATTGCAGAAATTTGACAGATTGTGGTTACTTGATCTGCTGTTGTCTGTACATACATACAAAAATTGTTATATCCCTAGATGTCAATCACTTGAACAATACTTATACGAAGTATTACATATTCCAGGTCTATCCACAATATCAGCATCATCCTCCCAAGCCAGCTATCCCCCAGCTAACGTGGACGACCAGGTCGGCTACAATACTGACAACAAGGATATCATGGGCTATGAGACCAGCCAGACGGGGACCTTCGCGTACCCTCAGGATAGCATGTACGGGGATTCTAATGATGTAAATGAACTGGGCAATGTTGATATGTCAAGGTAAGGGTTGATTTTGTTTTGTTTTTTAATAATATTTGGTAGTAAAGGTACAGTCGACAGCAAGTCAATATACACAAATCTGTCGAATTTCTGCGATCGATTTTCAACCTTATCACCATGGAGGTAGGTTAATGTTTGATTAGTAAAATTTGACAGATTCGTATACGTTTACCTGCTACCGCCTGTACATTAATAAGGAAATTCGTCACACACTGGAAAAAAGGAATATGGTTATTTTTTCTTACAGGAAAATAAATTCCATATTTACAAGTATAATAATTGTTTTCGCAAAGAAGACCTTTAATAAAATTTCATGCCGTTAGATGTAGAGATAATTTCGTAAAAAAATCTCGATATTGCTCTTTTTTTATTGCATTATTTCTTTACCATCCATCAAAGAAGATTGGAGGAAAATTGACAGGATTGAATTATTTACATACACTTTGTTAGAACAGATTACATATTCTTAGAAAAGACTCTTAGAAAATATTAGGAAAAAAAACAGCTGTCGTAATAGTACAGACGACAGCACATCAAGTTACCACAATCTGTCTACTGCAATAGATTTTCAACCTAATCGCAACGGGGGTAGGTTAATGTTTGATTGGTAAAATTTGACAGATTCGTAGATATACGTTGACCTGCTCTCGTCTGTACCTTTTTTGTAAAATTTACTCATTTTGTTATTGCTTTGGGTCGAGGATCATTATCATAACTACGTCCTTGAATTTGACCAGGCTGCAAATCAACAGCTTGTATAGAACTAAGAACCTCTATCTTTTTTAAAAGTCAGTTAAAAAGCGCATTTAGTAATGTTTCAGTTTCATATTTCCAGATTTGGCGTGGATGGTCAGAAAACTGGATTCCTGCCTTCAAAGAACAGCTATTATAAGAATCAGATGACCACAGCCAATAATTATAAGGTACTTTTTAGTGACTTTAATCATTATCTGCCTAGCCTTTTCCTAACTATGATGGGATCGTCTCCCAGTCCAACTTAATGCAGGAACAGCAAATAACCAGTGTTTTACTGTCTATCTGATATCCACAAAGCCAGCTGCCTGGGCAACTCGATGCCCTGTACCCTTGGTAAGTCTGGTTGTCAGACTAACTGGCTTCTGTCTACCAGTAACGACTGCCAAAGATGTTCAAATGACAGCTGGGTTCCACCAATTTATCGTGCCTTCCGAAACACGGAGAAACTTGTAATGACGAGATAATCACCCATCCAAGGACCGCCCGCGTGTCCTTATGATAGATTGATCCGTGTGGCTATGACTTAGCCACGAGCTCTCTTATTGCCATTAATCACTATATGTAATAATAATGAAATCAAAAAAAAAAAATAGGTAAGTATTTAGGCCTAGAAGCTTAAATAAGACATTAGACCCAATGGCGTCCAAGGCCAGATCAGCCAGCTGCGCAGGAAATATTATAGTGCACAAGCATTTGCGCAGACACAAGTGCACACCCTATTTCCTCAATTTCATAGCCCGATAGGACGGCAATCCGTATTTATAGTAAACATCATCATCTGCCTAGCCTTTTCCCAATTATGTTGGGGTCGGCTTCCAGTGTAAGCGGAATAGAGCGACTGCCTGTCTGACCTCCATAACCCACTTATCCCGGGCAACACGATACCCATTGGTAAGACTGGTTGTCAGACTTTTTGGCTTCTGATTACCCGTAACGACTGCCAAAGATGGTCAAATGACAGCCGGGACCCACCAGTTTATCGTGTCTTCCGTAACACGAAAGTATTATAGTAGTACTTATAGTAAACATTAACTGTATTTCTAAAATTCCAGGTGTTCCAGAAGATCCCGGCGTCGTCTATGATACTGAGTAACTACGATCCGTTCTACTCACCGCTGCTATCGAGACTCGATGGTATCTTTGCACGGCTCGGTAAGTTTCATCTATACTTTACTAACATTGCGTGACATAGCCACTGAGGTGGCCTAGTGGGTAAAGGACTAACCTCTCATGCATGAGCGCGTGGGTTCGTCCAGGTCAGGTAACCAATGCAAGTTTTCAGAGTATATCTTGAACACCTGACTGAATAAAGATGAAGGTAAGCGTCTCGAGGAAACCTGGACTATAAAGTCTGAAATTACGAAGCCGCATTGAGCAAGCGTGGTGATAAACGCTTAATCTTTCTAGGCCTGTGCACGGCAGTGGGGCCATAGAAAGATGATGGGTCAAAATTTGAGTATAGGAAAAATGTTAAGTGTCTAAGGAAAGTACCTTACAACTTAATTTCTACAGCTAAAGTGTTTATTCTGTGTTCCAGGTCTTGCTCCGGCTGAGAACTCAGTGGACGAGAACATCGAGGCGTGTCGGGAACAATTGATCTGTCTCATGTACGCCAGTCCGGCTAAATTCGCGCCCTACAGTAACTTAGTATCGGCACAATTGAGCAGGTATGTGCTGTGGTAAAACCACTTATTATTTAGAAGTTAGTTTTCATTGTAAAATCATAAGTCTTTTAGATAATCCTAAAATAATGGACACGTGTTTTTTCTTTCCTCTCGCAAATAAATAACAACGAAAATACAACATGTTTGAATTTTCTATTACGTCACTCCTAGGTACAAATTTTACGTAGATGAGACATAAAAAAAAAACAAACCAAGATATTTCATTCTCTCTAATTATTTTAACTCTATCCTACTAATATTGTGAATGCGAAAGTATGTGTGGATATATGCACGTATGTTTGCTACTCTTTCACACAAACTACTGAACGGATTTTGACGAAATATTACAGTAATAGGTATAGCTTATTTATCCGAATATTATAAAGCTGCATTTTATCCGAGTACGAAAAACAGTTCCCTCGGGAAAAAACCGCTGGCGGATGCTACTAGGTAATATTAAAGAAGCATCTCCAACTTCTATACCACAGACTTCCTCAGAAAACTCACTCCTTAGAAATAGTTAGAGCTCTAAGTTCCGAGACTAAAACTAAAATCTGCTCATACCACTAAGCCGCAAAACCTCATTAAACGATTATGCAAATTAAGTTTTCCAACTCATGCAGTATAATGAGATGGTTCTTAACTAGAAGTTATGCGTAGAACGGAATGTTCAAGTTTTCATTCACTGCACTTAAATGTTGGTAGCAAATTAATTAGCACACATGCTAATTGAATTCAAGTTCTTTGTTTGGAGATAATGCATGCATTCGTTAAATACCCAGGGTTACTTCTAATTCGACGCGTAACCGAAAGGAGCTGATAGAAGGACCCAAGAGCAACTAATTAAGCCACTCTTATCTCTGAGCAAAATTCAGTGGTTTCCCACATATTTGCAATTTTCGATTTTTTGGAAATTTCTGCGAAATTTAACATTTAGTGGCAGATTTCTCGAAAAGCGATGATTTAACAGGATTCTTTCGGATAAATTGTGGTACCTGATACCTTTACACATCCTAATCAATAATTTATATAGCTATTTGGCAAAATGCAGCTGCTGTTAGGTAGCTGCAAGCTCGCTGTCACCCCGCCCGCCGTTGGCTTTTTATATTGACGTTATAAAATGGTTTGTATGAGATACAACTTAATTATCAAATTCAAATGACAACTCATTCGCTGGGTTGGAGCTGTGCCGTGCCGTATGCCGTGCCGTGCCGTCATGTGTGCCATGATCTTTAAGTGTGTGCGATAGTTTTTTGTTTATGCCTACAGTTATTTTTGCAGTCTCAGTCGACTTTAAAAACTGTACCGAACTGAACCCGTGTCTAGCGAACTATTACACGCAACTGGATAATAAGCAGCTTATATGGTTATACTCATAAGCATTCCTCTTCATCTTTTCTTTTTTTTTTTATCGTGCAAGAGTAACAAACATTCACACTAAATTAGTATGAATTTTGCGACAACAACCACTTTGAACTCTATCAAATTATCCTTTATACTAAAAATATTCGCATCTGAATAAAATACTTGAAACCAAAATATCTAAATCCCTACGGGACACCTCCATTTGTTCGCTAAATGGTACATTAGTCAAGAAAACAAGATGTCTCCTGAAATGGGTCTAAAAAATCTGAATACCCGTGGGACAGTTAACGTCCAAAATGAGGGACATTTAAATAATTTGGTCTACTTTAGTTTAGGACTCGAGAGGATAAGAAAGAATAATCGCATTGTCTATAGGCGTAACCTGATTAAACTACAGATGGTTCAGATTTTGTATAATAAGTTTAACCCCCAAGAGGTTACAAATAAAGTTATAGATAGCTATAACAGATCGTGCCATAGAAATGTTTTTAATTTTGACTACTTTTCAACGGCAGTGTCTGTTCGGAACTTTTTTTGGAGCCTGTGAAATTAGCCGTAAGAATTCCACATCGATGTCATTTGTACATACATTATTTTTTACAAATAATAATCTTTCAAGACAAGGTATTATTAAATAATTATTTAATAACAGAAATAAGTTTTTTAGTAAATATTGACTAGCATCCATCTGCCTAGCTTTTTCCCAACTATTTTGGGGTCGGCTTCCAGTCTAACCGGATGCAGCTGAGAACCAGTGTTTTACATGGAGCGACTGCCTATCTGACCTAGGTTTTTATTTAGTCCAATATTGGGCACAAATTCATAATATGAATTTTCAAAAATTTTTTTTGCGTTTCGTTGAGTATCGGGCGATAGTACAGACGACAGCCGGTCAACGTACCCGAATCTGTCAAATTTTATCAATCGAAAATTAACCTTCTACTATTGTGATAAGGATGAAAATCTACTGCAGAAATTTGACAGATTGTGGTAACTTGATGTGCTGTCGTCTGTACANTCACCCATCCACGGACCGACCGCGTCAAGCGTTGCTTAACCTTATGATCGATCGATCCGCGCGGCTTTGACTTAGCCACGAGCTCTTCCTTATTAGAATAAATATTGACTAGCAAATTTTAATTAAATAAAAAAAAATCATAGGTACATTTGCTGAAATGTATTTGTTTTAATTTATTTTACACAAAAGAAATAATGAAAGAAGAACACGAAAGCCAAAAACTCTGATTAGCGCATTTTATTTCGAGTCTTATTTCCAAAAAAATAAAGACTATTATCCTTTGTTACAGAGAATTGAACGAGCTTCGCCGACCGGTCTCCGACAACCCTGAAATACTTCGGTTCTTCAAATATATGAAGGCTGCACGGAGGGGTCAGGAGGCATCAGATTGCATGTACTCGTACCCTACATGCACAGCCAATGCACCAAAAACCCATACCATGGTTGCAGCCTACCATGACATCAATAAGCTGGTCACAGCTAGGAAAATACACTAGGTTGATCAGACATGTTTGAACTGCTAAGAACTTACTATTTTGTCTGTTTCAAAAGGGTTATTTCAACTTTTTTATTTACTTGACAAAAATATTGTAAAGCCGATGAAAGTACAGACGATAGCACATCAAGTTACCACAATCTGTCAAATATCTGCAATAGATTTTCAATCTTATCACAATAGTGGTAGGTTAATGTTTGATTGGCAAAATTTGACAGATTCAGGTACCGTAACCCGCTGTTGTCTGTACCAAACAAGATTATTCTAACTGGTTTTACTATTGCTACCTACGTTTTATTTCAAAAGATACTTAAATGCATTTTTTGGACCAAATTAGATCTACTATTTTCTTCGCTCTATTTATTGAAGGGAAGGTTAAAACACTGCATGTTTTATATCATATTTATTATTTTGGTGTTATAAAAATTATGTGCCTTTGTTTTCTTCTAATAAATAAATTATTTTCAACTAGATAAATCTTAACCATATTTATATGGTCTTTGTATTTTTTATATTAACTTTATGGTCTTTGTATTTGTATCCGACTGCAAAGAAGGATTTTTGGATGATTCTCAAAAAATATTATCAAATAACCTGATACAATTACTTGGATGGATCACAAGAATGGCTGAAAAACTACGCATAAAATGGTCTTTCTTTAATTTATTTATTTTTCTAAAATAATTATAAGTTCTTATTTAATTTATTTATTTGAAGTGTGAATGTAATTTATTGTATGCTTGTGTGAAAATGTTTTAAATTATTTTTTTACTTATTATTTGAATTGCTAATTTATTTATTTTTGTTACATGTAAAATTAATGTTTAAAAATGCTGTTTTTGTAAAATATGGTTTCTTTTGTACTATTTTATTTTTGGATGTAGAATTGACAATTAATTTTAAATAAGCTGTTTCTGTACCACCGTAGTCTGTTCAAATAAATAAAATATAAATGAAAATTCGAATAATAATTTACTTACAGTAAATTGATCCGAATTTAATACTTATAAAACTTTTTTCAAAATTATCGTAACAAAAAAATAATTTTGTAATCTTTAATCTTGTGTATAAAACGAAACCTAAGCTTAAGTTATTTATTGCGTAACTAATTTTCTGTTTAAAATTATTAACTAGAAATCTTGGAACTCTAATATGCGCATGCACATCGAACATTTTGAATCTAGCCAATCACGAAGCTAGATTTTCCAAAATGGCCGCTCGGCAACCGATGGTGCACATATTACAGATTTATTTAATTTTGTAACCTATCACTGTGTGATTTTTAAATAATGTTGATAGATTTTGTTAATTAAAATATACATTCACTCGCGAAACATGTAAATTTTCACTCTTTACACAATATTTTTTACCCAAATGCCGAGAAGGTTATATTATTATTAGCAACTAGTGACCCTCCCCGGCTTTGCATGGGTATAAATAATATACTCAAAACTTCTACTTGAATTACAATATATAAACTATATCCTGCATAAAAATCTGTTGCGCTGTTTTTTAAAGATCAGACAGAATATAGGATCAGACAGGGAAGCGACTTTGTTTTAAATACTAAATCTGTGTAGCTCGATTTAGCTTTAACGACAAACTAAGGATTGGCCTACATCTGGCAGCACGAAATCGCCTTTTTCCGCATAGCACGCGGTGGAATCCTCGAGGCGATCGGTATTATGCTTTCTGTCTCGGTCTAGCAAATGGCAGTTCTAAGCGACAGAAAGAGAAAGGGCGACGGAGAAAGGCGATTCCGTGCTGCCAGATGTAGGCAAACCCTAACACAGCTGCATAGCTGTCAAAGTGTCAATTTGACCAATGGGCGGCCATCTCACGGCTGGTTAAGGTTAGGTTATCGATAAATTTAAATCGACGACCCACCTTACTAATGATATTGAAGTTGCAACAGCTGTTTTCTTTTTTGCGGAATTAAATCTTTCCTCCTATTTTTTATAGTCTATTTGAATTATCATACGAGTGTTTGTATATTGAATTAATAATGTCAATAAAGAGACTAAAGTCGTGGTGTTTTGTGTATAAATAAATAAATGTATTGTTGTAGTCATAATCAAGTAAAATTGTAGATTGAAATAAAATTTGTTGATCAATATTTTTAAAGTATTTTTCATTTAATTCATGTTTTTTTATCCAATAGAAGTTAAATTATATGAGTATATCATTAGAAAAAATATACATTTTGGGCCAAAATAAAATTAGAGAAAATATTTTGGCAGTTTTTCTCTAATTTTATTTTTATATTTTTTAACAAATCCGCCATTAAATAAATTCGAAAATATATCACCATTTAAATTGTCATAAGCCTTCATTAACATGGATATGTTGTGGTCCAAATGATAAATTAGGGATTATAAATAATGCCCGGTCATTATGAAAAATACCCAATCTGGGAGAGCAATTTAATAATTATCATTCAAATAATGAAATTGACCGGGCATTCTACATATTGTACACCACCCTTTGGGCAGAGTAATTGGTACAAACAAATTTAATCAGTTGTTTTTCATTTTTATTGTTACTTAAAACAAACTAAATGTTTAACAATTTAAGTAATGTCTTATTATTGGTTTGTGTTTAAACGCCATCCAAAAAAGTACCTATTTTACTACCAAAAAATTCGATTTTTTATGGTAGTAAATTTTGTAAAGCTTGGAACGTCATTGAGGTAAATTTAGGTTGATTGTGAACTTTCAGTTTTTTGCAGCAGGCATGATTTCTGCCACGGCTCCGGCGCTGCGGGGCTCCGGCGGTCCCACGCGAGTTTATCGTCGCAGATAGGTTTAACGCTCACCACCGCAGCTTCGGCTTACTGGCCGGCAGCGCCGGCCAGCCTCAGCCGCGGTGGCGAGTGTTACAACCACCTGCTCCTCAACTCGCGGCCCGCCTCGCCCCTCCGCGCCTACGCGATTTTCAATTACACTCTAGGGGTAGGGCAGACAAGACTGCGTGGAGTCGGATTTACAGCAATTCGTTTCTGTCATTAAAACCGTTTCACGCGTTCTTCCCTCCCCGCACCGCATCAAATTTAGCTTTATTATCAAATTGCCCAAATGTCATGTAGCAATATAATAATGACCGTGCAATGTGATAAATAATGAAGTTTAGATAGTAATTAATCACTTAGCCGGATAGAGCTAGACATTATTTATAATGCTCGCACATTATGAATAACGCCCGCATTAATCACCTGGTCCATAACAGATATAATGTAGGTGATAAAAGGTGTACCAATATCATACCCGGATTTTTATGATGCCCCCGGGTAAAGATACGGCTTATCCGGATATATCCGCCAGCCAAATTGCCACACAAAGCATTAAAAAGTAATTAAAACTTTTCGACTGAAAAATGCTTTAATAATATACTTTTTTTTGTTTGGACATGAGTAAAGTAAAAAGTTGCTTCTCACGGTTTCGTTCACGTCCTTTGGAAACTTCTTCCCGTATCCGGGTAAAATACAGCCTCTCACCTGGGGGTAGTGTAGCTGTAATTTTTCCAATCGGTTTAGTAGTTTCGAAGATTTTAGGGTGCAAACAGAGCCTGTACTATAAGTTTAATGGCCAGTTGCAGAGGGGGTCCAAATAGCTATCTGACAAATTCTGCCATATAAATTTTATTTATTTTGATTACACTTCATCTGGAACCTATGAAATTGGCGGTTAATATTATAATCAGTCCGGAAATATGTTTAAAAGTTTTCTGAGCGTAAAATGGATTGGAAACTACCAATATTTCAATTGGAAAATCAAAAAAGGGATCATACACACCATCAAATTCAATACAAGCAAGTTAATTTAATAAAACGGATTTGTAAACTAACCACTGCGCTTTTGTAAACAAATGAGTAAACAGAGGGTTTTGTAAACAAACGTACAAGGTAACATTTGAATATTTAATCGTGTTATTATTAATTTTAGATCAAACAATATCAACTTCTCCAAAAGGGACGTATGTCGTATTGATTACAGATGTAACGTCAGCAACAAAAGTCCAAAAATATATTTTGTCACTAAAATCTCAAATACCAAAGCAATATTTTTCTTATCGAGTGAGCTGCAGATTTAATAACCTAACAAACCCTAGTGTAAGAGTTTTCTCAAATCGGGCTGACAGCCTCTGACGTGGAATTGTAACAACGACTGCTAGTGCATTCGGGGACACCGGTTATACATCTCTCAGGACTGAGGTGTAACACTACCAACTTCCAGACTCCGTGCTGTTTTGTGAAAGTTTCGTCCGACCCAGGAAGCAAACCCGAGACCCTGTCCACCAATTATCTCTAGACAAACGAGGTAGTTTACAAAAGCCTAACAACTAGTCTTACCAAGGGGTATCGAGTTGCCCGGATAACTGAGATGAAAAGACTAGATAGACGGTCGATCCATGTAAAACACTGGCATCCAACTTCATCCTATGAAGACTTGTAGCCGACCTCATAGTTTGTGAAACAGGTAGATACATGATGATATCAATCTTCCCAGCTAAAACACATACGAAATGATGAAAGCGAAAAAGGATGTCTTTTGTAAAGTATTTTCCTGATTGTACCCTTACTTACTTTGAAATAAATGACTTTTTATCCTTATGGACTTTGTTGCTGGCTGTACTTAAATCGTTTGGCACATATCGATAGCTCACACGTGTCAAATTCAATTTAGTTAGTTACATTCGCTTGTTCGTGTAATTCAATAAAATATTAATAATCAAATTAACGGCCCTTGTTATATTAAATTGTTGAAGTAATCCGTTTTGCGAATTCGAAGATAATAGATTACTATACTTGTTTCATACGTAATTAGGTAATAAATAATTATTTTATTATAACAAATGATCATAATCATGAGGTCCAAATCCAACTCAATTTTTGAAGATTTTTTAAATTTTAGAAGTCGGTGTCTGTAGGTCTGTTGACTGTGTTTATTTTGCCACCGACTTCAGAGCCATGTGAAAAGTTTTATTTTATCCCTTTCAGTATTTTTTTGTGAAGTCGGTTTTGTATTTTTGTAAAAAGTTTTTTTTTATTTTATGCTTTTCAGTTTTCGGGTCTAAAACTATAATATCTTTAATACCCATACCCACCTAAGTGACAGTCGGTCCCGTAATAGTATCATCGACGTAAAAAAGCGTACGAAATTTGAAGAATTCTCTCAATTTCTCCAGGATCCCATCATCAGATCCTGGTCTCCTTACCATGGGACCACACCGACATCGTACTCTTTCAAACACAAAAATAATTTCTAAAATCGGTCTATAACTGCCGGAAATATGGATTAACATACATAAAAAAAAACGGTCGAATTGAGAACCTCCTCCTTTTTGGGAAGTCGGTTAAAAAAGATGGCATCCGAGGCACATTCTCATCTATATTACACACTAAACAGTTGTTTTTAGAAAACTGATGTCATGTTGTCGGTGAACTTGGATTTAAGTAGATAAATAGATATCTCTAAGTTTTTTTTTATGTTTACAGAATACAGGACACGCATAAACTGAGGAAACATTTTTTTGTTTGTTTATTTCCTTGTATGCACAGACGATAGCAGGTCAACCTACCTGATTCAGTGAAATTTTACAAATCGAACATTAGCCTGCCACTATTATGACTGATTGTGGTAGGTTCATCTGTAGGTACAGACGCCAGCACAGGTCGGCTCCGAAATGTTTTGAAAACTTCACTGTTGAGAAGTTAGACTACCACCGAATAACATCCCTACTGGTCCCTACTTCCCTACTAATATTATAAATGCGAAAGTAACTCTGTCTGCCTGTCTGTCTGTCTGTCTATCTGTTACGCTTTCACGCCTAAACTAGTGAGCCGATTTTGATGAAATTTGGTACAGAGATAAAATAGACCCTGAGGAACAACATAGGCTACTTTTCATCCGGGTACCGGAAATTATTCCCTCGGGAAGCGGGCGGAGCCGCTGGCAGTAGCTAGTATACTATATTTGGTTCAGGTACGGGTAGTATATCCCACGGGACGCGAGTGAAACCGCAGGTAACAGCTGTAATTAATACAGATTAACAGTATCTTAATCATGATATAAATTAATTCATACGCTACTTAACATTGTCATGTATATAAAGGCTTGGAACAGCCCGAGATAAACTAATCCCTGATTGAAATTCCGCTCATGAACGATATTAATTGAGATTATTACGAGTAAAATACAAAGCTTAGGAAATCGTTTGTTTATGTAACATACTTGCTCTTGGGATTGTGTTGTAATTAAGAGAGGTAAATTAGGAAGTCTATTTACCAGATTTTGGGCAATTTTGAAATAATGAAAGCCTAGTTGCAGATTTGGTTTTTTACCGACATTAGAACTGAGCGGAGAATCGGCTAGTTTAAAAGCGCTCTTCAAGTCATTTTAATTGCACGACCAACTTTTAGATTCTTATTTCTTCAGATTTTTACCTAAGAAGCCATTTTCGAGCAAACCAGGGATCAAACAGTGGGGCCCCAGGACACAAAGTAAAATATGCGGTTTCCAAAAATGAGAGGTGTTTGGGCTATAAATATCAAACATTTCCTTATACGTTTATTATTTATTTTCTTTTTCCTGTAACATTATTACAGGAAAAAGCATTATTAGCCTTCGGGTAACACACAGAAGTGTTGGCAGTAAAAGATGTCAATCATGAAGCTGGCTGGCTGCCATAGGAAATATTATTGCTATTGTTTTTGGTAAAATAAGTAGGAAAAATATCAAACTATAAAGCTATCAAATGGCCGATTTGACGAATTACTTGATGATTTCACACTTACCCAAAATAAACAAAAAGGTAGTCTAATAAATGTCACAAAAACATTTTTGGTAGGTACCTAAGTACATGTTCTTTTTCCTACACGGCCCTCTCTTAGAAAAAACAACTTCTTTACAATTTTTCTTTATAATAAAAAATATTCTTTGTTGTTTCTTTAATAAATAGGACTAAAATATACCCATATCCCGTGGTAAATACTTCGTGCACATAGACAAAAAGTAGCATTAGCCTTCAACAATAAAAGAGCTATATAATACTGAAAGAATTTTACGTAGAAACTTTTCAGCTTTATAATTTTAGTAGCAGGTATAGACCTTTTGACCCACAAAAATTTCACCTGCGACCAAAAATATCCTATTGTCCATTTCTATTTCGACCACGCATATCCCTTGGGGTCATCTGCCCACAAAACTGTATGTGACCCCAATCCTTTTATGCAAAGGAAAAGACCTTTTGTCCACCTTTCGTGATACATTTTGTCAATACTTGCTCCTTTCTTTTGTTTTCAGAAAACAGTGCAGGGCCGTATTAGAATTACTGGGCCCCGAAATGTGAAACAGAGATCTTAATTTACTTATGAAGCATAAAAAACATACAGTGATTTAGGTGATTGGCGTTTCAAAAAGTCTAGGTAAGTATGGTAGAATAAATTGTTGCTATAACCTCAGCTTGTTAACGCTTACTGCGTCTCTGTGTGAGACATAGGAGGAGGCCTGTACCCAGCAGTGGACGTACAAAGGCTGATGACGAACCTCAGCCTAGCGAGGAAACCAAACCAACCAAACATCTATAGTTTCAATAGTTTTAACGGGAGCAGCATTTACTGTACTTAAAGAGACGTGTTTTTTTCAGGATTCTAATCGACTGACTACGGTATTTGCGCCTTAGGTTAAAGCTTAATCCAGTGGCTTGGACTGTACTCTATCACCAAATCTATCTAGATATTTTTGGGCCCCTTTCAATGGCACCGGACCACTGCCACAGGCACCCAGGCCCACACCCTGCGGTAAAGCTGGCCCTGCCTATCGTTGACCAAGCGTAGGCGAGTAGCAAGAAGTGGAGCACCCTTGTTCTATTTGTGTTAAGTTGTATTTTATTTAGCAACTTGTTTGCTCTGTTTCTGTGTTTTTTATAGACTAACATACGTAGTAAAGTTATTTACGTACATATGTCTTTTTATTTTCTACCAGTCTTGTTCAAAATGATTGAGTATTGTCATGATTGTCATGTTTGAGAAATGTATTGTCTAGCCAAAGTCAATTTGTACTATAGTGATTTTATTTTAGCATGAGTTCCCTGGCAGTTCATATCTGATAGTTAGAGTGATGTAACCTAACGAAACTTAATCGATTATTTTATAAAATCGAATCGGTTGACAAAGAAAATGGAATCGGAATTTAAAATTTTTCATATGGCCACTACTCTACATCGATTTTTTTTCGATTCAGTAACTTGCGTCAATCTCTATTGACGCAAGTCATATTCCGTTCCGTGTATTTGTCATTTTCGACATTCTTTAAACTCATATTTTTTTACATCGATTATTTAATTTATTAGCCATTAATATTTATTTAGTTCATTTAAAATATAATAAAAATATCGTTTACTGGGTAATTAAACAAAGATACAATATTTTAAAATAACTTTATTTTGTTGGTTTGTTGTTATAACTTTATAGCAGTTTGCGTGTGATGGAAAAATTTGAACTGTCAGGGAACTCATCATAACGTAAAAATGGTATAATAGTGTTAACAATATATAACTGTCAAACTTTTCAAATTTTATCGAATAGAAAACTTTTTAATTCGGGAAAAGCCCTATAAAATTCTTATTTTATTTAACTATTTAGTATTTGTTGTTAAAGCTGCAACAGACATACGTTATTTTTTAAAATTTCAACTCACTAGCCATCATTATCCACGAGATTCAGCCTGGTGACAGACGAATGGACAGGTCGACAGACGGACAACGAAGTCTTAGTAATAGGGTGCCGTTTTACCCTTTGGGTAGGTACCTACGAAACCCCGAAAATTGCGAGTAACTGGCCACAGATGTTGTAAATTAAGTGAATGAATAAATCTAGTGCCTGCTACATAATACTACAACATTAAAATACTAGTAATAAGGCTTTCCTTGTAATTTTCAAATTAATTAAGTATTATTACCCAACTACGAAAACCGGTTAACATTTCACCACACTAACTGAACTAATTCGGGATCTACTATGATCAACGACCATACCAAGAGTCAATGACTCACTCACGAATTTTTCGCAAAAAGTCATTGTTGACAAAATATCAAGATCAATGACTCATTTGCGGACGAAAACGGATCCGGTTTTAAGACTACCCCTTCCACTTTCTTGGTGGAAAGTTGACCTGTCTTGCAACTGCTATAGAATTCACAACTCTATTTCGTGAGCAAGACAGTCGAAAGTCCCTTGAAGATTTTCTCAGTTGACGTATAAATCTTCTTTAGTATTGCAATTTGGATTTTGAACTTTATTTTTGAGGAGATAAAGTGTGCTATTGTTTGCAGTTATAGAAAATTGGTATAAATCATCAATATTTTGTAATATGTGAATGTGTGTTTTTCGGTCAGTAGTGCCGGATCAAGTGATTGGTCCGGACTTTGTTTGATAAAGGTCATTGACATCTATGTTTTCATTAATACCAATATTATATAAAATGTATTTGCTGGTCTAATTTTTAGGGTTCCATACTCAAAGAGTAAAACAGGACCAGGATATTTCTAAAACTCCGATGTCCGTCTGTGCATCTATAGCAAGAAATACTGAAAACTAGAATAAGATAAGTCAGAGTCGCACTTCGCCAGTTTTTGTCTGGGTGCGGGAAATATTTCCCTCGGGAACAGTTAATAGGGAACTTATAGTAAACACGTAGCCAATAAAGTAACAGGACACACTGAAGACGAATATTGACTCAATATACTGCACGCGACTGTACCTGACTGACAGCTGAACGCTTGTTAGTCTTGTTGTGAACTGTACATCCACGACAAACAGAAAGTACCACGTTAAAAGGTGGACGCACACTTGTCCGCACCAAAAGACTCGAAGAAATCGTTTTGCTATTCTGAACTGATAGAATATTGACGGCCTCAGCCGTGCAATATTTGATCATCGGAAGAGCCTCTTCCTAACTACGTTGGGGTCGGTTATCTGTGTCTTATATGGAACGACTATCTATCTGACCTCCACAACCCAGGGATCCGGGCAACCCTATACCCCTTCGTTGTTAAATTAACCGGTTTCTGACTACCCGTAATGACTGCCAAAAATGTTCAAATGGCAGCCGGAACCCACCAATTTATCGTGCCTTCCGAAACACGGTAAGGACATGTCATGACAAATAGTTACACATTCAGAGACCGACCTCTTGCCAACCTTATGATTGTCCGATCCCCGTGGCTTTTACTAAGCCAGGAGCCCTTCCCACACCATTGATGACGTCAAATTCGTGTAAGAGTTCTGGAATTTTTCCGATTCGGACGATTCCATTCGGGCAAGATTTCAAGTGCAGTATTCTAAAGTCTCGGATAAATATGCGTCCACCTTTAAACTGCATTGAACGAGCTCGGTAACTGTACTTCCTAAAGTTCTATTATATAACATGACACAGTTACCGTTTGTATACCTACGTGTTTGTATTCCTTTTACTTCGTCTTTAGTGGAAGGTAACTGACTGTAAAACAGAATTTTAAAATGTACTTTTCGGAGATACTCCTGTCAGCATTTTTGCAAAAAGAACTCTCGAGAGTGATAAGTTCCAACTTGAACCTAAAGCAAGAAAGGTTGTAATTAATAAATGGCGCATAGACAATGCAAAGGTAAGTAAGAGTAAGGAAATAAATACAAATAAAAAAGCATACGGCACGCATCGTCAGGAGGTTTCTCTCTATGGAGCCCTGACCGCCGGTGGCTTGGACCATGTTCCCGATGCCAGTGGAACATTTTTATAATTTTAATTAACTATTATACTTATTTTTTTTTAATATAACGACATGTTTAACAAATGAATAAGAAAGAATAAGTAATAGAATAATAAACACTATGCGTCACTCCAGAAGATATAGGTAGGTATACACACCAACAAACATACCAAAATCCACTCAAATGCATCAATACGGTTTGACACACGAATTGGTAGCATATCAAACGGATTTTGGGCTGACTGATGGCTTTGATAGATAATATTACTGATAGCATTGCAATGGATGTTTGGATAATCAAAGGCTTTTGATGTTAGCGTCAATTCACACCGAGACGCGACGCGACGCGACGCAAACTCTCAATATACTCAAAATATACTTTATTCACTACACGAAACGATACACATTTGATTGTGAGAATTGATACGTCGCGCTGCACCTCGAGACGCCGCGCTCACAATCAAATGTGTATCGTTTCGTGTAGTGAATAAAGTATATTTTGAATCGCTCCATGTAAAATCTGCGTGCAGCGTCGCGTCTCGGTGTGAATTGACGCTTAGAACTTATGAGGAGGTAATGGTATTGAATCGAAGGCTGAATCTAATGCAACATGGTTCATGACAAAATAAAATTATGTAAAAACAAGAAATGAGTCACTGTGTTACTGACATCAGATCAATATGATAAACTAGCTTCTGCCAGCGGTTTCACTCGCTTTCCCGTGGGAACTACCGCGCGCACCCGGATAAATAGGCTATAGCCTATAGCCTTCCTCGATAAATAGGCTATCTAACACTAAAAGAATTTTTCAAATCGGACCAGTAGTTCCTGAGATTAGCGCGTTCAAACAAACAATAAACAAACTCTTCAGCTTTATAATATTAGTATAGATTAGTGGCTAATAATCTATATCTATACTTCTATAGTTATATAGTAAAGAGGAAACATTTCTTTTTCTTTGTTTGTACCCTAGAGGTTCCGAGACTACTGGACCAAATTGATATTTTATAACATTCAATCAAATTAAGTAACAATAAGAGCAAGATGATGTCAGCTACTCCTATTTTTTCAGCGCATGAAATGGTCTCAAAGCAACACTGAAATACTACCCTCAAAAACATACTACTTTTTCCCATCTTATTATCTTACTAGCCGTTTTCCCGCGGTTTCACTCGCATCCCGTGGGAATTACTGCCCGTACCCGGATAAAATATAGCCTATGTCACTCGTGGATAATGTAGCTTTCGAATGGTGAAAGAATTTTTAAAATCGGTCCAATAGTTTTTGAGCCTATTCATTACAACCAAACAAACAAACAAACAAAGTTTTTCTCTTTATAATATTAGTATAGATAATGCCTTGGGCAATCAAAAACCATCGGAAGGAAAAAACCATATCAGTCTAACCACCACCAAGGTCAATGCTGTCAAAATGATTCTTACAAAATGATTGGACAATAAGGCAATACATTAAGAGGCAATAAGGCAACACTTGAGGGAATTCCTGATGCTATCCCTGAACTGGATGATGAAAGAACACCAGGATACAACAACTGGAGTGTGATGTTAAGACAGTGCGGAGACGGCTTTTTTTTAATACTTGATTGATAGTTGAAAACTGACTTCTTGAGGAACTTTTTTTTCGAAACTTCTTATTAGACACGTTGGCACTTGATGTGATTTATTTGGAATCGACGCAGCATGTTTTCTCCTTCCGTACTCCTTTATCTGTCGTCGAATATTGATGTGAACAAAAATATTCCAAGTTACCAAGTTAAGCCCTTAAATGATAGTTAATTGTGAAACTTGTGTAAAGGTAGGGCTAACTTGTGCCTAACAAGACACACTTTTCTGGAGATAAAATATTATATTTGGTCAAAGAATAAGCATTGCTATACAACGTGGCAATGCAGCCAGTCTTCTGGGCACGTTACCGGATGATAGCGATGCGGAGGAATACTTTGACGCGTAATGTAAATATTTGTAATATATTGTTTGTTTATTATTTTTGTTGTAAGTTTTTTATTTATACTTAGAAATTAGTTTTAATTTATAATATGGAAATAAGTATGTATATATTTTTGTTGTAAATAAAAGTTTTCAATTCTCAATTCATGATTTTTGAGTGTTTTTATATTATACAATATTTTTTGATATTTTCTCTCCAGAATATATTATTTTTGAGTGTTTTTTACTATACAATATTTAAAAAAAAACGATTGTTGAGGATAATGATTAAAAGTAAAAATAATATTTTCTGGAGATTCACTTATCTACAACACTACCTACTTTATTTTTGACTTGGAATTCCTCAAACTTTTTAATTTAAAAAACCCTACTCCATACCACTGAACTCTCACCAATATTCTCTGGGATATCCCACGTTACGCTAACTTCATTCAAACTCCGGTTTGCAAGTTCGTTACCATCACAATCTTACAAAATTCGACCTTAAACCACACGCACAAAGATCAATTTCGCATAACAATTAAATTTTGTTCGGTGATAAAGTTAAGTTTGCTAAAACCTGTAGAAGCTATTGCAAAATCGACTTTATGACTACTGAGTTAAAGTTGGAAGTATATTATGTAAGTGCACGTAATGGAACTAAACATTAAGCTGTGTTCAGACGGGGAGATACTAACATTCTAAATTGCTAGATTGGTATCTTGAACAAAGTGACATAAGAACAACGAAAAATTTAAGAAAGTATTCAAGTACTAATGCGTTATAAAAAATCAGACTACCAATACAATTAGATCAATTTATCAGTCAAAAAATAAATATTTTCTTCCCTCTTCAGTCAATTTAAAGGTAAAGTCAAATGTTTTATTTCAAATAGGTAGGTAGGTATAGTAACATTTCACCAGTTACATGATACAAAAATTTGGTTCCCCGGAAAAGAACTAGCAACAAATTGTATGGGCTCTTTTAAGGAAAATTATTTGTAATTTGGTACATCAGTTGCTGTGAAACTTGACTGTTAAATGGGCTTTTTTTTCTTAGAAATCATCAAATGACCCCTCCTGCTGTGGGTATCATACTTTTACTGACTAAAACCCACCGTGTTCCTTCTAGAGCCCTTTGTGTACCAGGGTCGCGGTAACTCTTTCGAACAATCGCGCAGCGCTGTCAAACGGAATGAAACTATAATGTTGCTCCGTGTGAACAAAACTTAAAAGAGGTTTATGCAATTCTTATGTTTTTGTTATTATATAAGGTTGTTTGGTTTTAACCGAAGCCACTCTTGTCTGCAGCTCTCAGTGCATTCAACGTTATCTAGGTTTTTGGACTAAATTCTGTGATTAATTACCTAAAAGGTAAGTTTTGTGTTCAGTTATGTAATTTTAATTATTAGTTAAATAACAGATAGGTTTTGTGATAGTTAATTATTAAATAGTTGTTTTTTGATCGGGTAACTGGGTTGAGGAGGTCAGAGCAATCATCATCTGGTTATCATCACTGGTACTCAGCTGCATCCGATTAGGTCAGAAAAGGCTAGGCAGATGATGTGACAATTACTACAGGCAATCGCGTTTATAATATTTATAAATCAGGATGCACTGACGCCAGCACATCAACCTACCTCAATTTGCCAAATTTATTGAATGGATTTTCAATCTTAACACAATAGTTGAACGTTAATGTTCGATTGGTAAAATTTGACATCATAATGAATTTGACAGATTTGGGTAGGTTGACCTGCTTTTGTCTGTATCAAGACTGTTTGCTTATGAACACATCCTCAAATCAGGGTATTTTTTACGCTGCGGGTTGTTCGAAAGAGTTACCGCGGCCCTGGCACACAAAGGGCACCCGAAGGAACACGGTGGGTTTTAGTCAGTAAAAGACTGACACTCCCTCCCGCTGTCACCCACAGCGGGAGGGGTCATACTGATGATTTCCCATCGATATAAAAAGGGGTATTTTTAACTATTGTTTAATATTTCAAAAAATCTCAACTGAATACAAAATACATTATATAAAATCAGCCTTTTTCATGCTCGTGTCACTCAGCCTTTAAGGAGAGTGAAAGTAATCCACGAGTCCATTGTTGTAGAATACAAGCTTCCTATTTCAGCCATCTTACCATTTAAGCTAAATTATCTTTTGTTACGACATCATAAGGTACATGTTCCCTTGTTTAATTAGCATCACCTGGCTAGGAGTCAGTTCATTGCTAGACTTTACTCATTACCTATCGTTTGTCTTAAGCAATTCCTTAACAAGACCTAAATAAGGTGATGATCCTACATCTGTTATGTTTCCAGAAAATCGCATTCCCAATATAACGTCATCGCCCTTTTTAAGTCCCACTGCTGGGCACAAGCCTCCTCTCACACAGAGAAGGTTTAAGCGTTATCACCACGCTTGCTCAATGCGGGTTCGTGATTTCAGACTCTATAGTCTAGGTTTCCTCGAAATGTTTTTCTCCACCTTTAATCAGCAATGTGTCTAAGATATACTAATATAACATATTATGGCCCATATAACATTCTTCTTTCAGAGTTTTTCTTGTTGGTGTCTTTCTATTTCTGCCTATTGAGTGCCAATTCCTGATCATCCCTTTACGTCTGAACTTTCACCTTCTCTTTAATTCGACTGATATGGCTGTACCTCGGACGACTCTCCTCTCTTTCCTGTGACCTGCCCTTTTCAACTCGTCATGTTCAAGGTGTCCCATCATTTTTCCTCACCAATTTCTGTTATATTATCTATATGTGTAACACTTCTCACATATGGACGAAAATATTCAGTCCAGACAGTATTCCAGACAGGCATTGCTACTTTCACGTCAATTTGTACACGAAAGGATAGCAATAACAATACCATTCAGGAGGTCAAAACTCTTTTCTCATGAACAAGCGTCAAATTGTAAACCACGCTTGCTTACAGCAATTTCATGCTCAATCTTCTAACTTCCGCGAAAGTTACATCAATCAAAACTTCCTTCCTAAGATTAGCACGTTCAAACAAACTAGCACATCAGCTGTTTTATAATATTAGTTAAAGAGTTCCATCTTTAAACTTGCCAACGCCCTTGGCCCGCACACGAAGGGTCCGTACGAAAAATCACGTTTGCTGTATGGGAACTCCTTAAAATTTTTTTCATTAGTTATACCCTGTTCACGATAACGTTAGAAAAAAGAGGCTCGCAGAAGCAGGAGTACGATACCTTTTGTTTCAAGTTAAGTTCAAATAATTGTAATAAATAATGTGTATGGCATACAGTAAATTATTTTACTATCTATCAACGCAAACCTGTCTATATGGTTTGAAAAACCGGCAAAGCTTTTCCTCTTCTTTAATCGTATTAGCAATGCGTACAACAATGTATGTAATATTACTCGTGTTAATGCAAATAAAATATCTTTATCTTTAATGCAAGATTGCCATTTCTCTGTCGTAATATATGTTAGTGCTAGAGGAAGTTATCGCTTCACTTCCTCTAATTTAAACGATTTATTAATTCGGGCAATAATAACAGTAATAATAAACAACAAAGACACGAAAATTCAGTTATAACGAGAAAAGGCACACAATTTGACAGATCATATTTGACAAAACCTCCCAAAATTAAAAATTCACGTACTGCCACAGTTTATGAAGAAAATAGAGTAAGATTTTAGTTTTGGTAGAAATACGTGTAAACGTTTTGATACTATTAGATTTTAGACATCGACAGAATATTACAAAAAAACAATATTAAATGAAAGCTTTATAATTTCATAAGGTCGATAGGTTAAATAAGAATAATTATGCGTGGAAGCTGCTATTAAAATTAATTATTTTATTTTCCTTGCTTTGTGATTCCATAAATTAACTAAACGAAAATTTTCGATATTATACATTTTGTGACTTGGTCTGAGACTGTCTGAGAAAATTGACAGTGACGTGAAAACATTCCCAGTACTCTCTACCCCTGCTTCTTTTAAGACCGAGAGATCAGCCTTTAAGGAGAGTGAAAGTAATCCACGAGTCCATTGTTGTAGAATACAAGCTTCTATTTCAGCCATCTTACATTTAGCTAAATTATCTTTTGTTACGACATCATAAGGTACATGTTCCTTGTTTTAAATTAGCATCACCTGGCTAGGAGTCAGTTCATTGCTAGACTTTACTCATTACCTATCGTTTGTCTTTTAAGCAATTCCTTAACAAGCTAAATAAGGTGATGATCCTACCATCTGTTTGTTTCGCAGAAAATCGCATTCCCAATATAACGTCATCGCCCTTTTTAAGTCCCACTGCTGGGCAAAAGCTCCTCTCACACAGAGAAGGTTTAAAGCGTTATCACGACGCTTGGCTCAATGCGGGTTCGTGATTTCAGACTCTATAGTCCTAGGTTTCCTCGAAATTTTTTCTCCACCTTTAATCAGCAATGTGTCTAAGATATGACTAATATAACATATTATGGCCCATATAACATCTTCTTTCAGAGTTTTTCTTGTTGGTGTCTTTCTATTTCTGCCTATTGAGTGCCAATTCCTGATCATCCCTTTACGTCTGAACTTTCACCTCTCTTTAATTCGACTGATATGGCTGTACTCGGACGACCTCCTCTCTTTCCTGTGACCTGCCCTTTTCAACTCGTCATGTTCAAGGTGTCCACATCATTTTCTCACCAATTTCTGTTATATATCTATATGTGTAACACTTCTCACATATGGACGAAAATATCAGTCCAGACAGTATTCCAGACAGGCATTGCTACTTTTCACTATCATATTGATACGAAGGATAGCAATAACAATACATTCAGGAGGTCAAACTCTTTTCTATTGAACAAGCTCAATTGTAAACCACGCTTGCTTACAGCAATTTCAGACTAATTTACTATGCGAGTTATCAAATCAAAACTTCCTTCCTAAGATTTAGCACGTTCAAACAAACTAGCACATCAGCTGTTTTATAATATTAGTTTAAAGATTCCATCTTTAAAACTTGCCAACCGCCTTGGCCCGCACACGAAGGGTCCGCGTAAAAAATCACGTTTGCTGTATGGGAACTCCTTAAAATTTTTTTTCATTAGTTATACCTGTTCACGATAACGTTAGAAAAAAGAGAGATCGACAGAAGCAGAGTACGATACCTTTTGTTTCAAGTTAAGTTCAAATAATTGTAAAAATAATGTGTATGGCATACAAGTAATTTTTTTACTATCATATCAACAGCAAACCTGTCTATATGGTTTGAAAAACCGGCCAAAGCTTTTCCTTTAATTCGATATTAGCAATGCGTACAACAATGTATGTAATATTACTCGTGTTTAATTGCAAATAAAATATCTTTAATCTTTAATGCAAGATTGCCATTTCTCTGTCGTAATATATGTTAGTGCTAGAGAAGTTACGTTCACTTTCCTCTAATTTAAACGATTTATTAATTCGGGCAATATAACAGTAATATAAACAACAAAGACAGCAAAATTCAGTTTATAACGAGAAAAAGGCACACAATTTGACAGATCATATTTGACAAAACTCTCCAAATTAAAAATTCACGTACTGCCCACAGTTTATGAAGAAATATAGAGTAAGATTTTAGTTTTGGATAGAATACGTGTAAACGTTTTGATACTATTAGATTTTAGACATCGACAGAATATTACAAAAACAATATTAAATGAAAGCTTTATAATTTCATAAGGTCGATAGGTTAAATAAGAATAAGACGTGGAAGCTGCTATTAAATTAATTATTTTATTTCCTTGCTTTGTGATTCCATAAATTAACTAAACGAAAATTTTCGATATTATACATTTTTGTGACTTGGTCTGAGACTGTCCGAGAGAAAATTGCAGTTGACGTGAAAACATCCCAGTACTCTCTACCCTGCTTCTCTTTAAATTTTTTTAACGTGACTAAACAACAGAATGTAAAAATAAAGATATTAATGAACTTAATG
The DNA here is from genome assembly GCA_002382865.2 of Heliothis virescens. Classification (NCBI taxonomy): domain Eukaryota; kingdom Metazoa; phylum Arthropoda; class Insecta; order Lepidoptera; family Noctuidae; genus Heliothis; species Heliothis virescens. Next base: position 10,164,341 of record NWSH02000081.1, read on the forward strand.
AAAGAAGATAGTGTTAAATATGTAACAATTAATATGCCAACG
>NWSH02000081.1:10164407-10204785 GCA_002382865.2 Heliothis virescens
AATTTTTTTAACGTCGACTAAACAACAGAATGTAAAAATAAACGATATTAAATGGAAATCTTGTAATTTCAGAAAGAAGATAGTTAAATATGTACAATTAAGTATGCCGGCTGTTATTTAAATTAATTATATTTTTTCCACAATCAATCTTGAGCGAAATCATTTTTGTTGTAATTTTATTTTAAAGTGGACGCCTAAAAGAGCCTTATTAAACTTCTTTCTATTCCTATCGCGAACAGGACATAGTTGATATTAAGGCGTCAACTAAAATACATCATTTGTGAAAATTTCAGCTCTCTGGCTATCATAGTCACGAGATACAGCATATTGACAAATAGACAGCAAAGTCTTACGACCGTTCCCAATAACCTATCTGTATCTGGATTTGCTTACTAGAGATAGGACTTTGACATTACTTGTATGGGGCTAATGTCAAAATTCCATCTTTAGTAAGCAATCCAGAGATAGACAGAATTGATTTCCGCAGTTAGTGATAGATCCCGTTTTACCCTTTGGGTACGGAATAAAAATAACACCATCTTCCACCCTGTTCCCAATTTATTTGGGGTCAGCGTCATATGTTTTTTGCTTCAATTCTCCCTGTCACTCGTCAAAAAAAACATAACTCCAAACAGTTAAATAATTAACAGCACCTAAAAAATTGCAATCAACCTACTTCGAAGTCTTCTTACCCCGAATGACTCACTAACTGGTGTCGTTATAATGGTCGGTAGAAAGTTATCCTTGAGTTACGTGTTGTGGGTCAAGTAAATTGATGTGTAAAGCAATATCTTATGTCATATAAAGACGCAATGCAAAAAATAATAATAAACGTAAGTGGACGATATGAAAACAAAATAATGATTTGATGCCCGAGACTGGAAGTTGGTGATTGATACACTCGTGCATTGGAGAGCACGTTAATGTCGGTCCTGCGCCTGAATATCTCTCCGGTCGTGTCGGATTGCCGTCCCATCGGGCTAGTAGTAAGGGGATAGGGAGTGCACCTGTAATAGCTCAAGTGCTTGTGCACTATATGCCCTGCGCGGCTGGCTGATCTCCTTATATGAGAACAGGCTCGGACGATATTTCAATATTATATATATGAATTCAGACATTCATAGAAAAATATAAAAAACTCTTCAGCGAAATCCTTCTAGAAATTGAATTAGTAGGAATAATTATCAAATTATTTGTTTCGACTTTTTTCAGTGATCATTTTCAAGCTATTTTTATAAAAATAGCTTTTTAAATCTTGGCTGAATAAAGCCAAAACGCGTTTTTCTATTTTTCCTAAATTATCCATTTCCCTGTAAATTATTAAATTTACCGTAAAAATAAATAAAATTATAACGGATTGTAGACGGGCCGTAAATTAACTTGAAATTAACCAATCATGTATTAATTTGCCCACAAACAATGTAGGTCGAAAAATTTAGTCTAGCTTTAATAAAATCTTTAAATATTTCCTTTGACTTTTAGACTTAAAACAGATTTCTTTTCTGATTTTTTCTTATCATTATTGAAGCATAAAATAATTCTGATGTTGCCGGCTGTTATTTAAATTAATTATATTTTTTCCACATCAATCTTGAGCGAAATCATTTTTGTTGTAATTTTATTTTAAAGTGGACGCCTAAAAGAGCCTTATTAAACTTCTTTCTATTCCTATCGCGAACAGACCATAGTTGATATTAAGGCGTCAACTAAAATACATCATTTGTGAAAATTTCAGCTCTCTGGCTATCATAGTTCACGAGATACAGCATATTGACAAATAGACAGCAAAGTCTTACGACCGTTCCCAATAACCTATCTGTATCTGGATTTGCTTACTAGAGATAGGACTTTGACATTACTTGTATGGGGCTAATGTCAAAATTCCATCTTTAGTAAGCAATCCAGAGATAGACAGAATATTGATTTCCGCAGTTAGTGATAGGATCCCGTTTTACCCTTTGGGTACGGAATAAAAATAACACCATCTTCCCACCCTGTTCCCAATTTTATTTGGGGTCAGCGTCATATGTTTTTTGCTTCCAATTCTCCCTGTCACTCGTCAAAAAAAACATAGAACTCCCAAACAGTTAAATAATTAACAGCACCTAAAAAATTGCAATCAACCTACTTCGAAGTCTTCTTACCCCGAATGACTCACTAACTGGTGTCGTTATAATGGTCGGTAGAAAGTTATCCTTGAGTATACGTGTTGTGGGTCAAGTACATTGATGTGTAAAGCAATATCTTATGTCATATAAAGACGCAATGCAAAAAATAATAATAAACGTAAGTGGCACGATATGAAAACAAAATAATGATTTGATGCCCGGAGACTGGAAGTTGGTGATTGATACACTCGTGCATTGGAGAGCACGTTAATGTCGGTCCTGCGCCTGATATCTCTCCGGTCGTGTCGGATTGCCGTCCCATCGGGCTAGTAGTAAGGGGATAGGGAGTGCACCTGTATCAGCTCAAGTGCTTGTGCACTATATGCCCTGCGCGGCTGGCTGATCTCCTTATATGAGAACAGGCTCGGACGATATTTCAAATATTATATTATATGATTCAGACATTCATAGAAAAATATAAAAACTCTTCAGCGAAATCCTTCTAGAAAATTGAATTAGTAGGAATAATTATCAAATTATTGTTTCGACTTTTTTCAGTGATCATTTTCAAGCTATTTTTATAAAAATAGCTTTTTAAATCTTGGCTGAATAAAGCCAAAAAACGCGTTTTTCTATTTTTCCTAAATTATCCATTTCCCTGTAAATTATTAAATTTACCGTAAAAATAAATAAAATTATAACGTATTGTAGACGGGCCGTAAATTAACTTGAAATTAACCAATCATGTATTAATTTGCCCACAAACAATGTAGGTCGAAAAATTTAGTCTAGCTTTAATAAAATCTTTTAAATATTTCCTTTGATTTTAGACTTAAAACAGATTTCTTTTCTGATTTTTTCTTATCATTATTGAAGCATAAAATAATTCTGATGTAAACTTTAACAGTTACGAAACTATGTTTGTTGGTATTTCTTAAAATGTGCGATCAAGCAAAATTTTCCCAGAAATAAATTAACTAATTTTACATAATGAAAAAAGATAAATGAAGAAAGAGAACCAGTGCTTTTCAAGGCGCAACTGCCTGTCTGACCTCCACAACTCAGTTACCCGGGCAATCCGATACCCATAGGTAACCGGTTGTTAGACTTTCTGACTTCTGACTACCCAAAACGACTGCCAAATGTGGTCAAATAACAGCTGGGACCCATCAGTTTATCGTGCCTTCCGAAACACGGAAGCACTGGCCTTGACAAGATGATCACCCATCCTCGGACCGACCGCGCCAAGCTTTGCTTAACCTTATAATCAAACGACCCTCGCAGTTTTGATTTGGTCACGAGCTCTTCAATACGATATTCAGTACCAAAGTTAAATACCATATCTATTAACGTGTAATTATAACATCTATGACGCTACCATTTTTATATGCACGTCACATAGCAAACGAGTCAGGACTGAGTTTTTTGTTTCAAGTCGCGTTCAAATGATGAAGTACTTTTTCTTATAATTTGTTGCCCTTAATTAGGGTCAACCAGGGTAAAAGCAGTGTCTTAATGGGCTCATAATTTAGCGAGTATTAATGTTTTTCTACTTTTTTTGCGTTATAAATAGTTTAGTTTTTCTTTTATATGGAAGGTTAAATTCTCTTGCCACGATTTTTACCGGATTGATGTTGAACTTCACGAAAAAATTATTTTGGAACTTTATTTTTAAATTAAAGTTCGTTTTTTTGCTGTCTTTTTACCCGGATAAGAAGTAGCCCATACCCTTCCTCAATTAATGGGCTATCTAACACAGACATATTTTTTCAAATCGGACCAGTAGTTCAGAGTTATAATATTAGTATGGATATGTAATCTTATGTCACAATAATTGTGTGTTTAAAATTCTAGACCAAATACGATGTAACACATATTGAAGGCTAAGTTGCGTCGTGTTATAACTTAGATTAAGTAATGCCTTGTGTTAATAAAACAAAAACCAATACTAAAGTAGCCCGTTAGTATGTTAGGTCACTCATGTTTATTTTATACTACTTAAGTTTCGCCTGCAGTTTTACTCTCATGCCGGGGAACTACCTTTTATCTATTATCAAGATAACAACAGCCCATGTCCGTGTCTGTGTAGGATATTTAGGATATCTCATGAGTTCCAACTGTTAATTTTGGAACTAGCTTTTGCCAGCGACTTCGTTCGCGGATCATGTCGCTTATGCCAGCGACAACGGATCGTCATAATCAAAGACCTTTCCCATCACTGCTCTGCTCCTATTGATTGTAGCGTGATGAAAATTATACTATAACCATCTCAGGAGTATGAATAATAATTGTACCAAGTTTCGTTAAAATCCGTCGAGTAGTTTTTGTTTCTATAACGGTTATACAGACAGACAGACAAAAATTCTACTGATTTATCTTTTCTTTCTTCTTTCTTTTTGAACTTGGGTCTTACGATGACAGTGGTGAACACAGGGCAGAAAGATATCTTCTTCTTCCTGCCCTGTGTCCAATTTTATGTTTGATTTCGGCGCAATATGCTTTCCGCCACAAGTCATGTCAAATACATAACACGATTAGGTACTCGTACATCAAGCTACGAGTAGTCACGTCAAAAACATGGTTCCATCAAAGGAGACATTATTGTTGACAGCAACAATTTTAATAACATGTCTGATACCATCTATTTTATCTCCCAAAAACCTACAACCATGAAATTACTGCCTCATTTTCCAAAGAAATATACCAGTAGGTACATAATTACATCGTTACTTTTTTTGACTTAAATAAGGCGACCGTTACTTCGCAGCGCTCGCGCAGTTTACCGTCGTACGTCATGCGTCTCGCTCGCTCCTACTATGAATTGTGAGATACACGTTTTCCATTTACAAATTGTGTCGCCACCGTGTTGAGTTTCGCCATGTGAAATTTCTTTTGCGTGTTCAAAAGTAAGCACTGTGTTTCTGTTTATTTTCGTGAATTTGGGTATATTAGCGTTGGAGTGTGAAATGTTTTCTGGATCTTTATTATAATTTGCGTAAGGTTTATTTTGCTTTATCAATAAGCGGCATCTCTTAAGATTTACGTTTAAAATTGCCTTTTATATCATCTAATTCTGCAAATATAGAGTTCACTGTCCCATAAATTGATTCTTCAGGAACTACGAACTGTTTCCATTTAAGTATGAAGAGTAAAAAATCGTCATCAGCATTACCAATTACAAATTCATCAATACAAACTAATGCGAAACGAATTTCTTGCATGACTTGATGAAAATTGCCAACTTTCTTTAAATTAGCTTCAGCTATTCTCTTGTCTTTTACATACTGCGGAATTCAATATTCTGCCTATCTCTTGATTTGCTTACTAGAGATAGGAATTTGACATTACTTGTATGGGGCTAATGTCAAAATTTCATCTCTAGTAAGCAAATCCAGAGATAGATAGGTTATTGGGAACGGTCGTAAGTCATTGACTTGTTCATAATATTCGTGATCTATTGCTTTTTATTTCAGTTCTTACTTGCATACATTTGCATCCTCATGTATTTGCTTGGTCTCTGTTTCTTTGTGTATGTAATATTTGTTTTTGTTACTCCCCTATCAAAATCTAATAGTATTCACCGGTACATCATGTTTAAAAGTGCTAATGAGGAAAAGCATTTGTAGTCCTTGGTAATTTCATTCTATTTTTCCACTGCATCATGGATCATTGTATTGAATCTCTGATCTTTGGGTTTTTTCAGCTTTTCGGTCATTTCATCTCAGACTCATATCTCACTTAATTACTCTAAAGGCCTTTTCTAATAAGGAAAGATTTTGATTCTTACCATCGGAAATCTTATTTACAAGCGCCAGTAAATCAACCTACAACAATCTGACAAATTTCTTCAATAGATTTTCAACCTTGTCACTATAGTGGAAGGTTAATTTTCGATTGGTAAAATTTGACAGATTTAAATTGGTTGACCTATAATCTATACAGACAACGGCAGGTCAACGTATACCAATCTGTCAAATTTTACCAATCGAACATCTACCTTCCACTATTGTGATAAGGTTGAAAATCTATCGCAGAAATTTGACAGATTGTGGTAACTTGATGTGCTGTCGTCTGTACATACCAAAATAACATATAGGCTACATCTTATCTCGATACGGGAAGTACCTTCTAAAATAATGGAGAACGGCTAGATTTTGCCAAAAAAATATCCCAATAATTCCATAGCAGAACAGTTTCTTGCATGACTTGGTGAAAATAAGCCACTTTCTTCGAACCCGGTGGGGCCGCTAGGTCACGTACGCAATTGTCATTGACTTCCATACTTTATAACTGGACTGGTTCATTCACATGGACATCGTGGAATGTGACCTGTTCTATAGTAGGGACAGACGACAGCACATCAAGTTACCATAATCTGTCAATTTTTTGCAATAGATTTTCAACCTTATCACAATGGTGGTAGGTTAGTGTTTGATTGGTAAAATATGTCAGATTCGGGTACCGTGACCTACTGTTGTCTGTACTAAGGTACTTCTTTGGTGGTACAAACGACAGCAGGTCAACCTGCCACTATTTGTCTTTCTTCAATAGATTTTCAACCTTGTCGCAATAGTGGACTGATTGAGTAGATTGATAAAATTTTACAGATTCGGGTAAGTAGCCTGCTGTCGTCTGTACATTATAAGGATACTATTCCCCGTACCCGGGTCAGGGTCATNGCCATGTGAAATTTCTTTTGCGTGTTCAAAAGTAAGCACTGTGTTTCTGTTTATTTTCGTGAATTTGGGTATATTAGCGTTGGAGTGTGAAATGTTTTCTGGATCTTTATTATAATTTGCGTAAGGTTTATTTTGCTTTATCAATAAGCGGCATCTCTTAAGATTTACGTTTAAAATTGCCTTTTATATCATCTAATTCTGCAAATATAGAGTTCACTGTCCCATAAATTGATTCTTCAGGAACTACGAACTGTTTCCATTTAAGTATGAAGAGTAAAAAATCGTCATCAGCATTACCAATTACAAATTCATCAATACAAACTAATGCGAAACGAATTTCTTGCATGACTTGATGAAAATTGCCAACTTTCTTTAAATTAGCTTCAGCTATTCTCTTGTCTTTTACATACTGCGGAATTCAATATTCTGCCTATCTCTGGATTTGCTTACTAAAGATAGGAATTTGACATTACTTGTATGGGGCTAATGTCAAAATTTCATCTCTAGTAAGCAAATCCAGAGATAGATAGGTTATTGGGAACGGTCGTAAGTCATTGACTTGTTCATAATATTCGTGATCTATTGCTTTTTATTTCAGTTCTTACTTGCATACATTTGCATCCTCATGTATTTGCTTGGTCTCTGTTTCTTTGTGTATGTAATATTTGTTTTTGTTACTCCCCTATCAAAATCTAATAGTATTCACCGGTACATCATGTTTAAAAGTGCTAATGAGGAAAAGCATTTGTAGTCCTTGGTAATTTCATTCTATTTTTCCACTGCATCATGGATCATTGTATTGAATCTCTGATCTTTGGGTTTTTTCAGCTTTTCGGTCATTTCATCTCAGACTCATATCTCACTTAATTACTCTAAAGGCCTTTTCTAATAAGGAAAGATTTTGATTCTTACCATCGGAAATCTTATTTACAAGCGCCAGTAAATCAACCTACAACAATCTGACAAATTTCTTCAATAGATTTTCAACCTTGTCACTATAGTGGAAGGTTAATTTTCGATTGGTAAAATTTGACAGATTTAAATTGGTTGACCTATAATCTATACAGACAACGGCAGGTCAACGTATACCAATCTGTCAAATTTTACCAATCGAACATCTACCTTCCACTATTGTGATAAGGTTGAAAATCTATCGCAGAAATTTGACAGATTGTGGTAACTTGATGTGCTGTCGTCTGTACATACCAAAATAACATATAGGCTACATCTTATCTCGATACGGGAAGTACCTTCTAAAATAATGGAGAACGGCTAGATTTTGCCAAAAAAATATCCCAATAATTCCATAGCAGAACAGTTTCTTGCATGACTTGGTGAAAATAAGCCACTTTCTTCGAACCCGGTGGGGCCGCTAGGTCACGTACGCAATTGTCATTGACTTCCATACTTTATAACTGGACTGGTTCATTCACATGGACATCGTGGAATGTGACCTGTTCTATAGTAGGGACAGACGACAGCACATCAAGTTACCATAATCTGTCAATTTTTTGCAATAGATTTTCAACCTTATCACAATGGTGGTAGGTTAGTGTTTGATTGGTAAAATATGTCAGATTCGGGTACCGTGACCTACTGTTGTCTGTACTAAGGTACTTCTTTGGTGGTACAAACGACAGCAGGTCAACCTGCCACTATTTGTCTTTCTTCAATAGATTTTCAACCTTGTCGCAATAGTGGACTGATTGAGTAGATTGATAAAATTTTACAGATTCGGGTAAGTAGCCTGCTGTCGTCTGTACATTATAAGGATACTATTCCCCGTACCCGGGTCAGGGTCATTTCTATCTCTGTACCAAATTTCATCAAAATCGGCTCACCGGTTTAGGCGTGAAAGCGTAACAGACAGACATACAGAGTTACTTTTGCATTTATAATATTAGTAGGGATATTATTGTAGTTTTAACATCTTCCTTGCTTTTTATTTGTCATAGGGTGAATATAGTGAAATACTTGATTTTTCTGATGTTCTTTCTTAGGATAAGAAATAACTCAATCTTATTATTTCTCTCTGTACCATCATCATTTGGCAATTAACGCTGTACGTATATTATTTAACTGACTTACTCCGCGCACCAAGATTAAAAGTAGCCTATAGCCCTTTTTGATAAATGGACTATCGACTATATCGAAATTGACTTTCTACTTCATGAAATTGGCACATTCGAACAATTGCTCAATGTCACTAACAATTCCATCATTCCAGACTAATCATAATAACATTATTTCTTCTGCCACAAAATAAAAGAAATCCCCAACTCACTAATAGGAAAGTAACAAATTAATAACTCTACAGACGTTCATAATAACTTGTCCACTAAGTTTGAACAAGTTCTAAACAAGACCTTAAGTGGAGTATCGTGCTGTACAGAGTAGAAAGTACGGAGAAATATGGCTGTAGAAAAGTAGGAAATATTGACTATGGCCATTAGTTTGAAGTAAAAAATAAAAAGAGCAATTGCATTTATATAGTGCCACAAAAGATTTGGTGGCACTATACTTTGTACGGACAGACAGAAAGCTGTCAAATGCACCAAAAAACGGTCAGAGCATACAGTTATTTTTTCTGTTCAGATCATCATCATTTGTCTAACCCTTTGGTTTAACCCTTGCCGAATTAGGGTCGGTTTCCTACCAAGCCGGTTACAACTACAAGTCTTTTAAATGGAAGAACTACTTAACTTAGCTCCTGAACACATAATATAGTGCCACCAATTTTTTTGTGCAGTTGACATTGTCAACTGTACCAAAAAATGGTCAGACCATACCTAGTGACGAAGGTAAACTTTTAAAAAATCTTCACAAGAGATGTGAATAAACTGTTGTTTTGAGACAAAAAAGAGTTCCACAAATTAGAGTAAAAATTACTTGTCTATTGATCAGATTACGAAACAAAAGCAATTTAGTTCAAATGTTTTTTTACCTGAAATATTTTCACCATCCCCATCTTTTTAGGTCCAAATTATATTAACCCTTGATATCAAAAGTCCTGTAACAGCCCTCTCAATCCCTGAGGAAATAAGTGAAAACACTGATATAACCCAAACTTCCAATAACTGAGGGTATCAATTTTAATAAAATTTCTAAAAACACGTCCTGTGTCCCTAGGGCTTGTCTTAACCCAAACAAATAAAAACAAACTGGTCTATATCAATACGGAACAAGGCTGGTTTTTGACAAATCCAATCAAAATAAATACTCACGAGGCTAAAATTAATATACGGGAACATACTCATCAGACAGCTTAGAACGATTTTTTTATTCATTTTATTTAAAAAATCACTTATCACTAACATTTAAATTGAATATCTATTCTTAGATGTCAGATCAGAAGTGGTGCTTAAAGATGAAAAACATACGTATATGAACATTTGACCTGTAAGGTCTGTAAGTTTCATTTCTTACAAATGATTTAGCAAAAGCAACGTTAAATCATAAAATACAACGCAATTCATTAATTATGGTCTTGACTCTTGATGATAACCCCAACGTCTGTCATGTTTCACACTTCATAATCTTCTTCTCGCCAGCCTGGCCGGTGCAGGTTGGGCGCAAGGAGAACTGACACCTAACACTATATAACCTACTTACCTAAAATAAAACTACATGAATGACTTAAATATTAACAACATGCTAGTCTTTTGAACATAATCCCTTCTTTCGGTGGGAAATCATCAGATGATCTCTTCCGCGGAGTGTCAAACTTACCTACTTAAACCCACCGTGTTCCTTCTTCTTCTTTGTGTACCAGGGCCTCGATAGCTCTTTCGAACAATCCCGCAGACCCAACAGGCTTTGAACCTCGTGGACCCTACTAGAAACATATATTATAGTCACTTACACGAGTAACTAAATCACCGAAGATCCTTCTGCGAATATCAAAGTGTAACTCGACTTTATAGCCAAATACAATCTTCCTCAGACCATAGTTCAAGATGCTGAGTCAAGCGCGATGGCTAATGCTGGCGATAGCAGCGGTGCTGACGCTGCAGTCGAGAGGAGAAGGTGGCATCAGGCTTCCTGACCAGCCACCTAAAGAGGAAGGCGAAGGAAGGTCGCTCAACTTTGGAGGAGACCATGGACGCTCGGTGAGTTGGTTTTTGCCACTAGATTTATTTTCTTCAAAACGAATGATGGACAAATTCTTATGTTCATGGTGATGACCAGTTGGCTGTCATGAGCCCTGAGAGAATTCAGAGGATATGAAAATAGATAGTTAATATCTGAAATCTTCGTCTTTGGACTTTAACCTTTAGGCTTTGAAGGAAATATTAACAGTTCTGGAATTCACCTTCTGTACCACCACATACTTAATTGAACTTTGTCTCATATAAATAACTACATACTACGTAGCATTAGTTTCACACCACATTTTACATCTCTATATCAGTATTTATATTCCAAAGTGCTCGTCTTCTCCGTTTTCCTTTCTAACCGTTTCTTTAACATAATTTCAGCCTCAAGCACAGGGCCGTGGTCTGTTAGACTGGCTGGGTTTCGGAGAAGACCAAGACCCTTATATCCAGCAGTCTACTCAACAGTGTCTCAATGGGGACTTAGCTGACTGCTTCAAGGCTCAAGCGCTGCGCTCTTTTGACGATTTCTTTGATAAACAGGCTTACCAGTGAGTTTTTTCTGATGTTTTTTAATGATGTTTTGGGTAAAGGCATCTTTATAAGGTTATATAAAGTAAGTTGAAATGACTATTCAATGTATGATTTTCATCATAGTTTGTCTAAAAAGTCCATGATTGCATTTATTGCTAATAATCTTGACATGTTCAAACCATACGAATTTTGGATTGTTGTAAGAAGTACAAGTGGCAGGAAAATAACGATATTTTCGGAATTAGAGAATATCTAGTAGAATTGATAATTTATTGAAGATGACATTAATATTTTCTGTTATTTACTAATTCATTTTCTTACAATAATAATTGGATGGTCCACTTATTGTAAAAACGCCATATTGGAATGTGAACGGTCTTCACTCTTTTTCAAGCCTTTATTTAAAAATGGAATCACTTTTACGTCTTTCAGCATTTTAACAGGTCTCTTTATCCACCTTTATGTACCATTTCAGGCTATCAGAAAACGCCGTTCTTGTGAAGGTGGACTCTCAAGCTCGCGCTCTGTCCCGGGAACCTCCTCAGCTGGAGTCACAGCCTCGCAGCGAGGATTCTGACTGGGAGGCGCTTGTCAAGTATGGCATGAGGAAAATTGAGAGGTAATATTCATCATATTTTTACTTTTATACTTATAATATGTATAAAGATAAAGATTTTGTTCGGTTGGTTGAACGCGATAATCAGGAAACACTAGGCCCATTTAAAAAAATATTTTAGTGTAAGAAAGAAGACTATAAACTACTTTTTGTTCGACTGCGCGAAGGGGTTGCAACATTAGACGCGAATAAAATTAAAATAGCTGGCAGAAGATATTTCACTCATGATCCATAGTTAATCAATAATTTAATGAATGAGTTGTGTTAAATGTCAAGGCAAAAAAGAAGGCATAAGCTGTTGGGCAGAATTTAATTATTCACAAAAATTTTCAAACAAAAAGTTTTCTCTACAAAATCCACCAAAGGATTCCAATTTTCGTAAATACTTCTAAGACAGAAAATAGACTAAAACATAAATGTCCATAACATTCAAACTTAACCAAAACACAAGGAGAAAACAGACACGAATACCAGACAACATCATGTACTATTTAGGTTCTAGAATATTCCAAATATTGTCTTGGCAACGTTATTTGTGCCATTGCCAAAACTGTGTAACAACTAGAACTTCATTTGCATAATACAAGCTGTAAAACTTATATAAACAATACACCTAAATGAAAATCGCAAATTCTGAGGCTGCGGTGAAAATTTTGATAATTTTGACGAAATTTCGCCGAAAATTAAGGTCTTAGACTGTGGCAAAATGACTGTGGCGTACCAGTAATTTGTTAGATAGTTACAAAATTTTAGTAATTTTGGTAGTCACTTAATATTTAATCAGATGAAAGAAATTTCTTAATCAAGTTTCTATTGATACCATTTTCTGAATGCGTACTACCTAAGGGAGAATATACCAAAAACGTGTGTCTTGGGCCCTGTTAATTAATACATCCAACTTCTGGACTACTTTCTGTAAGATTAAATAGAGTCATAAAAATATTTTTCTCCTTTTCTGTGGCATTATCTGTCAGATAGCTATCTAGAACTTTATCAGGAACAGGCTAAAGGGGCTCTATGTGTCTTATCCCATAGCTTAGTTTTCCTTTCCAAAAAGCCAATAATTATGACAGACTATTTCCAAATTCTCTTCACAGAACTAAACCAGTACTCTTTCTTCAGGTTCCTAAGATCCACAGCCCTGGAGATGCAATTGGATGACGAGGTGACGTCACGCGGGATCATTGCCCCTCGCTTCATAGAACAGATTGCTGATGAGGTCGACATCATTGAGGATAAGAAGGCGCCTTTCCGTAAGTATTCTTATTTAGTTTGATACCTACAGACTGCTAACTTTTAGGTTCAAGTTCACTGACAATATAAACGTCTTAAAACAACTTTTTACCTGTGAAAAATCACAGTTAAAACTGTCTTTATTGTTTATGAACTTGGGTTTTAGTCAGTTGAGAATTTGAACAAACTTTTCATCAGTACAAAGATGTTTTTTTTTTTTTTCTTTCTTCATCATGCTTGAGGTAGATCGGAGTTGTGTGCGTACTACCAACTCCGATCGACCTCAAGTATGATGGTATTGAGGAAACACTTTAGTTTAAAGTTTTACTAGTTCCAACTATCGGCCTTCTTTAGTTCGTATTCGTCTAAATGATCTTAGCACAGAAAGTATGTTGAAAAAAAAATCTTTAGTGACTGCTACTTCTAAACCAACAATGATGAAGAAATTGATAGCACCTATAAATTAAGTGAAACCAAACTCAATATAAATTCAATGAAAACTGTCACGCAAAACCATTTAATTTTAGCAAACACTCTTTTCGTAAATGACTTGAATTTATAGTAATTTAAAACCTCAAGTACAATTTTGAAGCCAAATTAATTAAACTGAAGCACTTAAAACGCTTTTTCTGTTATAATTAAACAAATCTTTAGCAGTCTGTCTTGTCAGATACTTTCGATCAATAATTTCTCATTAAATCTTTGTAACAAATTATCTGTTTCCATTTCTGTAACAAATATTATGAAATGAAATTATGTAATAATATTTGGAAGGTCTTGTTTGTTTAGAAATTCGATTAGAATTTTTATCCTACGATAGTAGATATATTTCACTCGTTTATAGATTTTTTTCTTAGTTCTTGATAATATGGGTAACTTTAAAACCAAATGGATAAAAAAAACTAGAACAAAAGAATTCTATCGCAGTATTTTAGGACTCTCTTACAATTTCTCCCTCATCTGAATAAATTTAGGATGCCACATTCAAACTATACCAAAATTTTGCTGCCTAGGGTTGAAATAAATCCTGTACTATTTACCTACAAAACCACCTTAGTACGACCAGGCTTAACCACAATACGTATATACTATACTAGTATTATAAAGCTGAAAACTTTGTTTGTTTGAATGCACCAGTCTCAGGAACTAAGCTTCAGTTTTAGATAGCCCACTTATCAAATAAAGGCTACTTCTTATCTGGGTGCATGAAGAAATTCCTCCAGAATGTTGATTTTTGGTGGATGATAGTAACAATAATTTTCCTTACATTCATAGGCCAGCACAAACTGAAAAAGCTGATCATCCCCATGTTGCTGATCCTCAAGCTGTTCAAGCTGAAGCTGCTGCTGTTCCTGCCCCTCATCCTTGGACTCGCCAGCTTCAAGAAGTTCCTCGGATTCATGGCCCTCATCATTCCTGGTATGGTCTTCATCTTTATCATAAACTTCCAGATCCCCACTTGTTTCCCACCAGCAACTCACACAGTTTGACGAGAACTATACTAGGGTCCACGAATCAAAGGACCAATTGACAGTAATGTGTATGTCTAAGGCACAGTAACTCTTAAACGGATGAACTGCTTTGGATACAGTTCTTTTATTATGAAAGTTGGTGATATAGCGTTAGCGGTGGTTCTAAGACATATTTAATCAAAATTGGCTCATCTGTTATTTTTACCTCATTTGAAAAAAGTTTTTGTCACTCACCAAATTACCACTTTTTCCACCAGGTGTAATCGGCTACTTCAAGTTCTGCAAGCCCAACTCCTCGCCGTTCTCATCGAGCCACTTCTCAGGACCTCAGTACAGTCCAGCTGGCATCGGTCTGGGACCCTATAGGGAGTCACCACCACAGTCACATTATGCTCCTTCGCATTATGACAGCTATCCTGTAAGTAGAAAAATAACAATTTTTCTCTAAAAGTTTGTGTAGATATTTTACGACATTTTAATAGTAAAGTTAAGGCCTACACACCTAAATATGCAAAAAATCCGGGACTTGTCCCAAATGTCGATATTGAGTTCCATGGTTTGGAGACTGAAAATCTTTCGGTGTACATACCTTTCCCCGAGGCTCACTA
This sequence comes from Heliothis virescens, assembly GCA_002382865.2. Lineage (NCBI taxonomy): Eukaryota > Metazoa > Arthropoda > Insecta > Lepidoptera > Noctuidae > Heliothis > Heliothis virescens. Next base: position 10,179,752 of record NWSH02000081.1, read on the forward strand.
AAAACCTATTTATGTAAGTAGGAAAAAATCTAGCACCCACTAATTCTTCAATCTTCAATTCCAGGGTGGTCACAAATACGGTTCAGGAGGCATTTCCTTCAGGGAGCATGATGTCAGTCCTCAGGACCTGGCCTACCAGGGTTGGGAGTACAGGAGCAAGAAAGGCGCTGAAGATATTAAAGCTGAACAAGCTTAAGACTGAACTAATTAATGTAAGCACAATAGAAGATAGAAGATTCTAATTTTATCAGCAATAGCTTTAATATTTCTGTCATCAGACCGAGAATCTTCGAGAAATTTGGCAGAAAGCATACATAAAATAAATAGAGAATTGAGAACCTCTAACTTTTATGAAAGTCGGTAGAAATACACCGCTGGAAGATGAAACAAAAGAAAAAATAAAAAACAGCTAAAAAATTATATTAAAGACTAGCTTCCGCCAGCGGTCTCACCCGCGTCTCGTGGGAACCACGCGGATAAACAGTAACCTATAGCGTTCCTCTATTTATGGGCTATTTAATTCTGAAAGAATTTCTCAATTCAGACAAGTTGATTCTGGGATTAGTGCATTCAAACCAACATACAAACTATTCAGTTCTCTATTATTATAGTAATGAAAGCAACAAGTATTTATCAAAATCAGTCAAAGAGAAATTAATCGTTTTTGATTTTACAGAAACAATATAAATGAAAGCTAAGCCTACTAACAAAGGCAATTATCACGATATTATAACCGTTTACGATACCTCAGTGTAGAAATTCAAAATTAAATACAATTTCAGAAATCAGTTCACTAACAAGCTATTGCAATTTAATTAAGAGTTCTTAATTAACTGTTTAACATTTTCGAGAAATTTTGATTTGGTTTAGAGGCTTCTTTAACAATCAAACCGACAGTTTGTGGATTTAAATATTGATTTAGTTTAAGATACTTCTCTGAAGTGTGCAATAGACGCACGTCTGTCATCGCCCTCTGCGACTAATAACAAATATCAGACTAACAGCCAGTTTGACAGGTTCTTTAGGTTTATCTGACAGATAATGCCAGAATTAAAACATTTTGATAGCAATATCTGTGAGATAGCTATTTAGAGCATTATCTGAAACCTGTAAAGTTCTTCCCTGGGGAAGCAGCTGAAACCGCTTGTGGAACAGTTTATTATCTTCTAAACACTNATAAATTTAGGATGCCACATTCAAACTATACCAAAATTTTGCTGCCTAGGGTTGAAATAAATCCTGTACTATTTACCTACAAAACCACCTTAGTACGACCAGGCTTAACCACAATACGTATATACTATACTAGTATTATAAAGCTGAAAACTTTGTTTGTTTGAATGCACCAGTCTCAGGAACTAAGCTTCAGTTTTAGATAGCCCACTTATCAAATAAAGGCTACTTCTTATCTGGGTGCATGAAGAAATTCCTCCAGAATGTTGATTTTTGGTGGATGATAGTAACAATAATTTTCCTTACATTCATAGGCCAGCACAAACTGAAAAAGCTGATCATCCCCATGTTGCTGATCCTCAAGCTGTTCAAGCTGAAGCTGCTGCTGTTCCTGCCCCTCATCCTTGGACTCGCCAGCTTCAAGAAGTTCCTCGGATTCATGGCCCTCATCATTCCTGGTATGGTCTTCATCTTTATCATAAACTTCCAGATCCCCACTTGTTTCCCACCAGCAACTCACACAGTTTGACGAGAACTATACTAGGGTCCACGAATCAAAGGACCAATTGACAGTAATGTGTATGTCTAAGGCACAGTAACTCTTAAACGGATGAACTGCTTTGGATACAGTTCTTTTATTATGAAAGTTGGTGATATAGCGTTAGCGGTGGTTCTAAGACATATTTAATCAAAATTGGCTCATCTGTTATTTTTACCTCATTTGAAAAAAGTTTTTGTCACTCACCAAATTACCACTTTTTCCACCAGGTGTAATCGGCTACTTCAAGTTCTGCAAGCCCAACTCCTCGCCGTTCTCATCGAGCCACTTCTCAGGACCTCAGTACAGTCCAGCTGGCATCGGTCTGGGACCCTATAGGGAGTCACCACCACAGTCACATTATGCTCCTTCGCATTATGACAGCTATCCTGTAAGTAGAAAAATAACAATTTTTCTCTAAAAGTTTGTGTAGATATTTTACGACATTTTAATAGTAAAGTTAAGGCCTACACACCTAAATATGCAAAAAATCCGGGACTTGTCCCAAATGTCGATATTGAGTTCCATGGTTTGGAGACTGAAAATCTTTCGGTGTACATACCTTTCCCCGAGGCTCACTAAAAACCTATTTATGTAAGTAGGAAAAAATCTAGCACCCACTAATTCTTCAATCTTCAATTCCAGGGTGGTCACAAATACGGTTCAGGAGGCATTTCCTTCAGGGAGCATGATGTCAGTCCTCAGGACCTGGCCTACCAGGGTTGGGAGTACAGGAGCAAGAAAGGCGCTGAAGATATTAAAGCTGAACAAGCTTAAGACTGAACTAATTAATGTAAGCACAATAGAAGATAGAAGATTCTAATTTTATCAGCAATAGCTTTAATATTTCTGTCATCAGACCGAGAATCTTCGAGAAATTTGGCAGAAAGCATACATAAAATAAATAGAGAATTGAGAACCTCTAACTTTTATGAAAGTCGGTAGAAATACACCGCTGGAAGATGAAACAAAAGAAAAAATAAAAAACAGCTAAAAAATTATATTAAAGACTAGCTTCCGCCAGCGGTCTCACCCGCGTCTCGTGGGAACCACGCGGATAAACAGTAACCTATAGCGTTCCTCTATTTATGGGCTATTTAATTCTGAAAGAATTTCTCAATTCAGACAAGTTGATTCTGGGATTAGTGCATTCAAACCAACATACAAACTATTCAGTTCTCTATTATTATAGTAATGAAAGCAACAAGTATTTATCAAAATCAGTCAAAGAGAAATTAATCGTTTTTGATTTTACAGAAACAATATAAATGAAAGCTAAGCCTACTAACAAAGGCAATTATCACGATATTATAACCGTTTACGATACCTCAGTGTAGAAATTCAAAATTAAATACAATTTCAGAAATCAGTTCACTAACAAGCTATTGCAATTTAATTAAGAGTTCTTAATTAACTGTTTAACATTTTCGAGAAATTTTGATTTGGTTTAGAGGCTTCTTTAACAATCAAACCGACAGTTTGTGGATTTAAATATTGATTTAGTTTAAGATACTTCTCTGAAGTGTGCAATAGACGCACGTCTGTCATCGCCCTCTGCGACTAATAACAAATATCAGACTAACAGCCAGTTTGACAGGTTCTTTAGGTTTATCTGACAGATAATGCCAGAATTAAAACATTTTGATAGCAATATCTGTGAGATAGCTATTTAGAGCATTATCTGAAACCTGTAAAGTTCTTCCCTGGGGAAGCAGCTGAAACCGCTTGTGGAACAGTTTATTATCTTCTAAACACTTGAAAATCAAAGTCCTGACTCATTCACTGACTCATCAACGCAGGGCCCAAACCCGTGAACCTATAAACCTGAAATTTTGCACAGAGGTTCATCTTAAGACTCTCACGAGAGATAAGAAAAGATTTCTTGAATTCACCGAACGGGAAAAAACGGGATTTTAAGTTTTACGCAGGCCAAGCCACTGGCAGAAGATAGTATATGGATATGGCGTATCAGACGCAATATACCATTAGTCGGTTTAAATTCAGTAACCAATAATGACTGTTGCTAATGCAGTTAAGGATTCCAACATGCTATAAATTGCTTGCAGAATTGTAGCTTCGTGTACATATATGGTAGGATTAGAATGCACATTTGTACTCCGTAATTTATTGGTACACTAGCGACCTGCCCCGGCTTCGGCTGCAATGCTGTTACTATTGTACAGACGACAGCAGGTCAACGTATACGAATCTGTCAAATTTTACCAATCGAACATCAACCTACCTCCATTGTGATAAGGTTGAAAATCCATTGCAGAAATTTGACAGATTGTGGTAACTCGATATGCTGTCGTCTGTACATATAAACCTTCTTCTTCAATCACTCTATCTCTTTAAAAAAATCCGCATCAAAATCCGTTGCGTAGTTTTAAAGATTAAGCATATCGATATAGGGACAGAGAAAGCGACTTTGTTTTAAATTATGCAGTGATGGCAAAATATTCATTACCTATAACAAAGCTATTGTAGGAGTCATCAAATGAATTATTATACGTATATCTTTTTGATCATCAAAATCATTGATCATCAATGTTTTTAAACTTTCGCGACCCGTGACCACGGTCGGTGCAATTCGGCCGGAACGTCGGGAGAAAAGAGGTATCGTAAAACCTTTACAATTTCATCGCGAGTAAAACCCGTCTGGTTATCTAAAATATCATTGATCATTAATATTTTCTTTTTTTTTATAGGTAAATTCTTACGTCCATGTTGTTATTTTTCTTCAAATTACATCGTGCCATCGTTTTATTCAAGTCATATTCACGTCATTTCATATATTTGGTAAGCTTGTAATTGTATAATAGTACAGACGTTAGCAGGTCAAACTACCCAAATCTGTCAAATTTCACCAATCGAAAATTAACCTTCCACTATAGTGATAAGGTTGAAAATCTATTGAAGAAATTTGACAGATTGAGGTAGATTAATGTGATGACATCCGTACAATGTGAACTCTTTTGTACTGCTTATAGTCTCATTTGTAAATCAGTTTAAAACGATCAAAGTTTCATGCTTTTGGATCTTATCATGTGCTTAGTTCAAATAGATTATTATAATACTGTTTTTATGTGAATATTAAGTATAATACCTATTTTTCACAATTTAATTTGGATTTGGAAAAAAAAAACAAATAATTATTTTTCTTTTTAGTCCCGTTTTTAGTTAATTGTATTAAAATTTTCACTTTTAAGTGTTATATGTAGTTTTTTATATAGATTGTTATTTTCCACGCAAGTATGTTGTGGTTTCTTGTAAAAGATAGTATCTATCTTTGTGTGTGTCAAGTTTGACATTTTACTGTTAATAATTAAGATATTAAATTAATTTAATATTTTCCTTGTAAACATTGTTAGTTAGTAAGCAATGTAAATTATTTTCTTGTTTATATGTGAATAAAGATTTAATTTTTGTACATGTCTTGTTTCTTTTATTATATTGCATTGCGTGAAAATCTGTGTGGTTGCCATTAAAAATGTCAATGATCATGATCGAAGCTCTTAAGAGCCAAGAGCTCCGATTAACATCTTGCGAGGCTCTCCTTGTGTTGGGTCAAGGGACTGATTCAGAAGGAAAGGCTTTTGTCTCTAGAGCTCTAACCGCCCGCGCCGGTTGTCGTCGTCGCCCATAAAAGGTCCACTGCTAAACATAGATTAGGGATTAGGTTCAGAGATGCAGCTGTCTATCTCCGAGAAAGGCATTTAATATCCCACTTGGTACTGTGTGGTGATTATAACCCCACCAGTCGGTCAACTGAGCCTCGTCTGTTTTTCAGCAGGGTGTACCACGGGCAGATTAGGTTGGCAATTGAGGCAGGATGATGTTGATTTGCCTCCTTATACACCTTAGACCGGTACCTTAAATAATTAAAAAACTTTTTTTTTGACTCAAATGAGTACAAAGCAAAACTTTTTACGTGGCAAGATGTAATTATTTTTCAATTAAGTAGTTACTAGAGAAGAACACGCAATTCATATATCAACCAACCAGACTAATAACTTAAAACAAAAATATGTCGACGTACACTTAAATTAAATACCTCCTTCGTAACTAAGTATAAAAAACCGGCCAAATGCGAGTCGGACTCGCGCACGAAAGGTTCCGTTCCATTATCTATGAAAAATAAACGTACCTACAAAAAATAACTTTGTTTTTCATACAAATATATGAATAACAAAGTTATAGTTTGCGGTTACTGAAAAAGTGCTATAACTCAAAAACTACTGACTGTATTTCGTTCAAACCAATTTTGGTTGATAGCTTTTAGTAAGATCTATAACATATATATTTTTTTGATTTTTCACTTTGGTAGTTTAGAAATTACAGGGGGGGGGACACACATTTTAGCACTTTGAAAGTGTCTTACTCTAAAATGATTGACTTTAAGAAAAAATGGTTTTAGGAACCTCAATCTCATTTTTAAAGACCAATCTATAGACACCCCACAAGTATATGTTAGACGAAAAAAAAATTTTTTTGTTTCAGTTCCATGTATGGGGAGCCCCCTTCTAATATTATTATTTTTTGTTTTTGCATAAAAATCGAAAAGCGGTTAACATAATACATCTACCTACCGAGTTTGAATGGTGTAGTCTTAATAGTTTCGGAATAAACTAGCTGTGACATACGGACAGACAGACAGACAGACAGACGGACAAACAGACAGACATGACGAATCTATAAGGGTTCCGTTTTTTGCCATTCGGCTGCGGAACCCTAAAAAGGTTAATTAAAAAAACTCGTGCTAAAAAACATTAAGAAAGTTTAAGGTCACTTTGTAGGTAATTTGTAATAAATAATATTTAGGTAATCATCGCCCTACATCATAATAATCTTAACTAATATTAAAATGTCTGTCTGTCTGTCTCGCTACCACGCTAAAGCTACAGAAAAAAATAAATAGCCTGAAAAAGAACATAGGCTACATTTTACTCGATAGCGGTAAGTAGTTGTCCCGGGACGTAGGTGAAGCAGCGGGAAAGTAAAATATAGCCTATATCACCTGGGTACATTGTAGCTTCCCAACAGTGAAATAATCTTTCAATCGTTTCAGTAGTTTCAGAACCTTTTGGGTACAAAACAAAAAAAAATACCTCTTTATATTATTAACCCAGATCAACTCCAATCCAATTAACAGTCAACTCCAATTATATTTTTTACAGCTTATCCCAATTCCCCCATCTTTAACCGCACAATAATGAGGCCCATTTTCACCGAAAATATAAACGTCAGTTTTTCGTAAAACAACAGTTTACTATGAAAAAAACAACAAAAATTCATAGTAACATTTGTTTCAAGAAAACTGTCATTTCTGCTATCGGTGAAATTCAGCCTGAGTATTTACTTATCAACGCATTCAATCAAAGAGAATATTTCACGAAAATCCTGACGATACGTAATAATATATTATTAAAATTCCCCGATTAATTAAATAAGCAATTTTCCTTGCTCCTCCGAAAATATTATCCAACCACAGATATTATTCCAATTAATTTGAATAAATATGCATATTGCATAATGAATGGAACGTCAAATATTTCCTCGTTCTGTATGAGATTGCCTTGGAGCATTTAACTGTCATCACTACATCAACTGTCATCTTGTCATTACGAGTTCTTCCGTGTTTCGGAAGGCACGATAAACAGTGGGTCCCGGCTGTCATTTGAACATCTTTGGCAGTCGTGGTAGTCAGAAGCCAGATAGTCTGACAACCAGTCTTACCTAGGGTGCCAGGTTGCCCGGGTAACTGGGTTGTGGAGATCAGACAGGCAGTCGCTCCATGTAAAATACTGGTTCTCAGCTGCATCCGGTTAGACTGGAAGCCGACCCCAACATAGTTGGGAAAAGGCTAGGCAGATGATGACTACATCAAAACAAAGTCGCTTTCTCTTTCCCTATATCCCTACGCTTACATCTTATACACTTAAATCTTTAAAACTACGCAACTGATTTTAATAGATAGAGTGATTGAAGAGGAAGGCTTATACGTATAATAATATCCATTAAATAGTATAGAAATACTGTTATTTTTGATGTTTCTAATTGCACCCGTGCGATGCCGGGGCGAGTCGCTAGTACGATATATAAAAGTCGTGGCCTAGTGGGTAAAGCACCAACCTCTCAAGTACAAGTGATTCGATTCCAGGCCAGACAAGTACTAATGCAACTTTTCTAAGTTTGTATGTAAGTACTTTCTAATATGTCTAGGACACCAATGACTGATAAAAGGTGAAGGAAAACATCTCGAGGAAACCTGGACTTTATAGTCTTAAATTACCAACTCGCATTGAGCAAGCGTGGTGATTTACGCTTAATCCTTCTCTGTGTGAGAGGAAGCCTGTGCCCAGCAGTGGGACGATAAAAAGGCTGATAATGATTATGATGATGTAACTGTTTGAATATGGCATTACGGTGCCGTTACCACTGCATACATGTGTGTATCAAGTATATGCTTGTGTTGGTCAATTTTGTCGTGTGCATGCGTAATGATGAGATCGAAAATGTATCACTAACTGTTACGTTCCGTGCATCGGATAGCACGTGAATATCAGTCATGCGTCTGATCCCCCTCGGGTCGTGTCGGATTGCCGTCCCATCGGGCTATGAGAGTGGGAGAATAGGGAGTGCACCTGTGTCTGCGCAAATGCTTGTGCTCTATAATGTCCTGCGCAGCTGGCTGATCCTCTTATTTGAGTCAACAGTCGCTGTAGCCGACAATCGACTAGGAAGCCATCATGATTTGTTGAGTTGCCGAACGCGTAAATTGGCCGAGGTTTTTACATATTTTTTGTAACTATGGCGGCTCCAGTTGGTTAAATATCTAAAAGAAATTGCTTATTACAGTGAAACGTGTCATTTTGTACAATTAATTAAACATGGTAAGCTGGGATGTTCTTGGAGAACATTCGTGACCAGTTTCAGCCAAAGTTATTTTCCCGCTTCTAAAACTTGAACGAGAGTGCCTAGATAAAACCACAAAAATGTATATATAGAAAAAAACAACAACTTTTAAATTTTAGTGTATATTAAAAAAACAATACATCAAAACGTATTAATTAACATTTGGTCAACCAAAAGTTAGACTTACAAATAACATCTTATACAATAATTGGACAGAGCCAGGTAATAAACTATGTTACAAAAATAATAATTAAAGTACAAAAATGGCCATAACAAGAATCTTAAAACTAATTTTCAACTACCTAGAGTGGTTAAAAATTCTAACATACAAATATAAAAATCTATTTTGTCGATATAAAATTACAACTCTTGCTCATTTCTTAAAAAAAACTCTTATTATAAGAGATCTATGTATTTATATCTTACAGTGGTAAATCTTTCTCTTCTATAATTTTGATTTCTAAAGAAGACTATGGATATAATATAATTATCATCTTCTTAAAGAATATTTCAATCCTATTATACATTAAGTTACTTCTAATTTATTGTCAGGAAAGTCAAAAAAATCTCTTCTGGTTATCACATTTTTACAATCATTCCCTGCCTAGCCTTTTCCCAACTTTAATGGGGTCGTCTTCCAATTGAAATCATCTAAGCATCAATGTTTTACATGGAGTCTGCCTATCTGATCTCCTCAACCCTACCTAGGTACCCGCTTGGTAATACTGGTTGTCACTTTTAGGCTTCTGACTACCCCTAACGACTGTCAAAAATATTCAAATGACAGTCGGGACCCCTCCATTTTATCGCTTCTTGAACATGGAGAAAATTGTCAAGACAAGATAGTCACTCATACACAGTCCGCGCCAAGCGTTGTTTAACTTTAAAATCAGAGGACCCACGCTGCTACTTAGCCACAAGCTCTTCAAACATCACGTTTCAATCCTGACAATGAAATAAAAGACGATCACAATACAAAAATAACTACCAATACTTCTTAAAATGAGCATTCACCACATTATAATCTTTCTTCTGTTGCAAGAACTTCAGTTCATCAAAATCTTTTAGTATAAATATATCTCTAGCGTCTCTTTTCTCTCGTTTGCCCTTCCGCGTCATTTGATGGAAAGGCATGGGATTCCGAGGCAGTTTCGCACTATATTTTCTCAATCTCTTTTTTTGCGGTTGAGTAGTCGTCTCGTCCTTACGTTGTGACATGTCCTCTTGTACATTCTCGAATTCAACCTTCGGTATCACCGTAGGGTAACTCGTCATCTTTATAATGTAAAGCTTCTTTAACTTGGTTTTATTCTTCTTTATAATCTTCTGTATTGTTCTCTTTGGTGACTTCTTTAAAGTTTTTCTTCTTATCTTCTTGTCTTCGTAGTACTTGCTCATGGCTGGCAGGCGGATCATGTTCTCCGCTTTATCGATGTATGTCATGTTGTGAATTGACTGGAAAACAAATATTTCAAATAAATACGATGTTTTTAATGAATATGTACAGTCTTTCACAATTTAATAAAAACGTGCGATGTAATATCTTTTAGAATACTGATAAAATCGCTACAATTTGCGTAGAAAAAATACACCTGAAAAGTTCCAAACATTTTAACTTTGAAACCAGTTAAAAACTCCAAGAAATCAATTAAAAATAAAAGTTTGTTAAGCAAGGGCCTCTGGCTAATTAATTTCGATAAATCTTGTTCCCTTGGAGACTACTAATTAGACGATTATTAAAGAAGGATTAATTTTGGAAAATTTCGGGACTGAAGCAATGCTTGCTAATTAGGACCCCTTTATATAGAATAATGATCGATAACTTGTACATAAAATTGCTTTATATAATGGGGAGATTCCACCGGTGTCCACTGTAATGCGCTAAATGTTTCTTTTGGTATAATCGCTGTAGCAAACAGTAACAAATTGCGTGCGAACATTTGAGAAATGTCCGCAAAACTACAACCTTATCTCGCAAACACATGCTTGTTTGCGAGAGTTTGTAGTACACAAATACTTTTAAAGTAGTAAATAAAGAATAATAAAACTCAAAAAAGAAAAATCAAGACCAAAATTCAAAACTACAAAACGATTTAAAAGCTTAAAACGAAACACACACGTCAAAGAAATAACAAACTCGGATGCTTAGAATTCAAAAAATAGGAAAGAGTGCTGCAGAAAAACCATTAAAAAAACAAAGAAAAAACCTTAAAACCACGATACTTAACACATGCATTTAATTTTTACGTCATGAACAGACATCGGGTACCACATTCTGTTTTTCTTCAATAGATTTTCAACCTTATCACAATAGTGGATCCACAGGATGCAGGCGAAACCGCTGACAGAATCTAGTTATGAATATTGTATGTTGTAAGATTCTTCAAATCTAACAGACAGACATGTGTTGCTGGGGAGTTTGTTGCGCCACTTCTTCTTCCCAGCTAAAACACTTAGGAAGTGGTGAAGGGCGGGCGTTTTTGGGGCTGTCTCATGTAATTTTGACGTTCGAAAATTGCTGTTTTCAGCCTATTTTGAATAAATGCTTTTTGATTTTTTGGTATCGTCACAAATAACCAAGTGCAAAATGTTGATAGAAAGATGGTGATTGTGATTGTGAAAGCAGAGTCAAATCGGAAAATTCAAACAAGCAAAATGATATGTCAAAAAGTATAGAGCATGTGCTAAGCAAACACTGACCTCTACAATACCATTGGACTGGCTGCTGTCAAGGTTTTTTTAGGCCTGTTTGATAATCGCCATTTTGGCGCTGTCGGACGTAGCGAGTTTCTGTGGTACTAAAACAGTGACCTCTTATTGGTCCATATCAGCTACGTCATATATATCATAAAGTGTCAAACATCATTGTTTTCAAAAAATGTACATGTAGTTTGCAGCCATTTGCATTATACGTCAAAATTGTAGTTCGCTGGACACTTGCTAGTGGCGCTTCAAAGCGACACAAAAAAATGCTGTCAAATGCTTGGAACAGGCTGTCCAGTGGTATAATAGAGGTCAGTGTAAGCAAAGATTAAGTAATTCAGACTACGAAATGGTTTGAAAACAAACAATAGTAAAAAAACTATTACTCCTTTACGAGGTTTCCAGAAGTGCTGTTGCCAAAGCTTGAAACCCGATGTTGATTTGATCACCCCCTAAGAGAAAAAGAGTGCCAAAGATGAGGTTAATAACAGCCACAGCCACTAATTTATTAATTTATTGGAAAACCAACGACTCCTGAACTTCAATACTCATTATCTTTGTTATTATTCATAGATTTTTAAACACAAACAATACGTGTCCAATATTTTGCGATAATCTTAATTACGGACTAAATGGATTTGCTTATTTTTTACCCTGTCGGATAGGGTAGACTTATTCTGTAAATATGTATGTAGGTATTCCAGATTCGGACGATATGATAGATTTTCATATAGTTCTAATTAGTTTCGGCTGTCTGCAGCCGCAAACGAAACTAATTGCTATTTACTATCAGAATAGGAATAACTTCAACATTACACAATAAAAGCGAAAATTTATGAGTCGGTGTGTATGTCCATTACTTCTTCACGCGCAAACAGCTGATCAGATTTTGATGAAACTTGGCATTAATATAGCATCTTAATAACATGTAGACTTCTTTTTATCCGTGTTCTTTAAGAAGTTGCCTCAGGAAGCGAGTGAAACCGCTGTCGGAAGATAGTTATAGAACAAAGCATATAATTTGCAATAGTGTTGCCTTGAGTTTATTGGTATGATATTTGTAATATTTACCGCGTTTGTATTTTTGTCATCTTCGACTGTTAGCGCGTTCTCGTTTGCAGTTTTTGATATATTCTGAAATAGAGAAAAACACATGATTATTTTAGTAACCAAAGCTGAGTTTGTTTGATTGCTTGTAAGCGCTTAACTTGAGAAATACTGAACAGATTTCAAAAATCATTTCAGTGTTAGATTTGTTAATTTAAGATACAAATAACAAAATTTTGAGATATAATAGTTTACATTCATTATATTATAATTAAGGACAATTTTATGAGAAAAAATATTAAAAACACCATCTCACCTGTTCATTAGCATATAAATAATTAATTAAAACAGACAAAACTATTAATTGCCGATACATTATAAGGACATCTGAACTTTCAAATGAATGCTGAACTACTAACGTAGAACTTTTATAAACTATGCTAACTAAACTAGAAATGTGAACCAACTGTAAACACCATTGTTCGACGCCATGTTGTAAAAAAGTAAAAATAGGTATAAAACTAACGGATACGACCCTAGTCAGTTTTCTCCGATCCTTGGTTTTATTATGTTTTCATAGACTAAACATAATTCCACAAGCGTGGCACAGAAACATACTTAGGTATGTCCATACTATGTTTACTTTACAACGGAATGTTTAAAAAAATATTTCGATCTACGTGACTTTAATCGAGTCGGAAAATTAGTGATTTTATATTCGATTAATTAAAAGTGAATGATTCTTAGTTGAAAGTGTTTGAAAATTTTTAATGGATTGTTTTTGAGACAGTATTTATTTTGTTAAGTGATTCGATTCGAGTTTTATAACGAAAAATAAATCCAATTAAAGTTTAAGTGAGCTTGCAGTAAAAATCTTATGAAATTCGGTGAAATAAAATATTTTTCTAAAAGCTAATCACTGAGTGAAACAATTCTACGAAAAAATAAAGTGTTTGTGAAAAAACTAAATCATAAAACATTGAAAATTTGCGCAAAAAAATAAGCGTTTTCGCGAAAAACGTTTTCATATAATTAACTGGAATTACTTTCCAAGATTTTTTACATTATAAACTAAATTGTGTTGGTGTTGGTGGAAAAATACTCAAAAACATTTTGTCATAGTGGGACGCTTGTTCAAAAACTTGGTGTTATAATGTCGTTTGATAAAAGGACTGAGGTGATAAGATAAATAGTTTTGGAAATAATGTCTATATCTTGATTCTACAACCAACATTATGTTTGTAAAGGTAAGGTTTGAAATATTTTAATGATCTCTCACACATACGAATTAAATCTATTAAGTATTTANACATAGGATGTTAAATATATGCAGGTATAGTACAAGACATAATCCACCCTTATTATGGGTATGCAAAATATGGTTAGTACATTACATAAACTAATTACCTTATAAATAAACATTTAATTTAACTTATAAAATATTATTACAGTTATAGGTTTAAGTATATAATTATTAAATCACGGGAATAAAGCACTTTAGTGGGTACCAAACCGGCATGTGCTTTTGTTCAAAAAGTCTTTGACGCTATAAAAACTCTCTTGGATCAACCACTTTCTCAAGGCATTACAGAACCTATTATATGGCAGATCGGTCATACCCTTGGGTAGAGAATTATATATTAGTGGTGCCATATAGGCAAAGTTCTGCCTCGTTGGTCTAGTTGTCGCATAGCCGACTGCTGAGCACGAGGTCTCGGGTTCGATTCCCGGGACGGGCCGAAATCGCTTTGTGGGTTTTAGAAACTTTCACAAAGCAGCCCGGAGTTGGAAGTTGGTGATTGATACACCCGTGCATCGGAGAGCACGTTAATGTCGGTCCTGCGCCTGATCTCTCACCGGTCGTGTCGGATTGCCGTCCCATCGGGTTATGAGAGTGAGGGAATAGGGAGTGCACCTGTGTCTGCGCAAATGCTTGTGCACTATAATATGTCCTGCGCAGCTGGCTGATCTCCTTATATGAGAACAGCCGCCGTGGCCGATAATCGGCTAGGACGCCATCATAGGCAAAGTTCTTCCTGAACAGTTCAAGCTTAGGTAGAGGCATTTTTAGAGGAAGGTGGTTAATTTTGCANTGAGAGTGAGGGAATAGGGAGTGCACCTGTGTCTGCGCAAATGCTTGTGCACTATAATATGTCCTGCGCAGCTGGCTGATCTCCTTATATGAGAACAGCCGCCGTGGCCGATAATCGGCTAGGACGCCATCATAGGCAAAGTTCTTCCTGAACAGTTCAAGCTTAGGTAGAGGCATTTTTAGGGGAAGGTGGTTAATTTTGCATTTGAATGTGTTGTCGTTGGATTCGAAAAGATAACTGTGATATTTAACAAATTTAGCGGTTTCATAAATATATATGCACGGAACGGTTTGTAACTTTTCTGATTTAAAAATTGGTTTATCTAATGAGAAACTTAACAAACTTCTATAATTAATTAAATAGTTTGGTTTAAGAGTTGAAATTCTCTTTATTGCTAAACGATTTTGGCATAACAACAGTCGCTCGGGTCTGTAGTTTAAGGTTAAGCTTTACTTGTTAAGGTTAGTTCATGGATGGGTGACCATTTATATCATAGATACCATCTATATTTGTTTACCTCACAAATCATGCCATTGATAGATCCTTGTCAGACGTTTGTGAAAAATAATATCGACGTATGTTCGTTCGGCTTCTCGAGGGAACTACTTCTCCGAACCTGGATAAATAGTAGCCTATATGTTGTTCTGATATATAAGCTACCAGCCGTTTTCCCGCGGTTTCACTCGCGTCCCCTGGAAAATACTGCCCGTACCCGGATAAAATATAATCTATAGCACTCACGAATAATGTAGCTTTCGAGTGGTGAAAGATTTTTTTTAAATCGGTTCATTACTTCCAGAGATTACCCCCTACAAACAAACTTACCAAATTTACAAAGAATTTTACCTCTTTATAATATTAAAAGATTAGTATAGACATTACTACATTACATATTGAGCAGTTTTTTCTAGGAAAAGGCTAGGCAGATTATTGAGATGTCTGATAATGATTCTTAGCAAAGATCAATAACACGGTCAAAGAAATCCAAACGGTTTCGTTCTAAGCATCAATATTTCCAAAGATTTTTTTACCTTTTGAGCAAACATTGAAAGATTGAAAATATTTGTGAAATGAAAAGAAAAATGTAACCTAATTAGCGGCTTATCGGCCGTGAAAATAAAAGGTCCTGCTTATCACAAAACATACCAAATCAAAGTGCATGTGAATTTAGGAATTGGTAAACATTCTAGATTATGGGGTAAATAAATCTATACTAATATTATAAAGCTGAAGAGTTTGTTTGTTTGAACGCGCTAATCTCAGGAACTACTGGTCCAATTTGAAAAATTATTTCAGTGTTATATAGTCCATTTATCAAGGAAGGCTATAGACTACTTTTTATCCGGGTACGCCGAGTAGTTCCTACGGCACGCGGGTGAAAACGCTGGCAGAAGCTAGTTATAGGCTAGGCTTTATTCTGTTCCCCCAGGTTCTATCCTTGTCCCTAGGGAACTATTTCCCGCACTCGGATAAAAAGTATATCTAGACTCTAGAGCCAGATAGTCTAAAGTCTAGACAACGTGTATTCTAGCTTTCATTAAAATCAGTTCACTAGTTTTGTTCATGACACACAACCTAACGTAACTAAAAATGCAAAAGTGATTTTTATACGTTCCTTTGTTCGTTTGTGAAGCTTCTCGCTAAAACTGAACCGATTAAGATTAATTTTTTGCACTAGGATACATGGTACCTTGGAGACGGATATAGGCTACTTTTAAGGGTTCCGTACCCAAAGGGTAAAATGGGACCCTATTACTAAGACTTCGTTGTCTGTTTGTCTGTCTGTCTGCCTGTCTCCACGCTGTATCTCACTAACCGTGATAGCTAGAAAGCTGAAATTTTCACAAATGATGTATTTCCGTTGCCGCTATAACAACAAATACTAAAAATGAAA
The DNA here is from genome assembly GCA_002382865.2 of Heliothis virescens. Classification (NCBI taxonomy): domain Eukaryota; kingdom Metazoa; phylum Arthropoda; class Insecta; order Lepidoptera; family Noctuidae; genus Heliothis; species Heliothis virescens. Next base: position 10,196,115 of record NWSH02000081.1, read on the forward strand.
AAAAAAAGTATTAGGGGGATGGGGTACGGAACCCTTCATGCGCGAGTCCGACTCGCACTTGGCCGGTTTTTATCTTGGTATCTCTATCTATCTATACAGGATCTACTCAACCTATTTGAAAAAATCTTGTAGATGTAGATAACTCACTTATCGAGGAAGGCTATTGTTTCGCCAGGTGTGCATAATAGCTCCCACTGGTCGGCGTAGGAACCGCGGAGCTTGTAGTCTAAGTCATGAATCACATATTTTTAGGGTTCCGTGCCCAAAGGGTAAAACGGGACCCTATTACTAAGACTTCGTTGTCTGTCTGTCTGTCTCCAGGCTGTAATTCATAAACCGTGATAACAAGAAAGCTGGAATTTTCACAAATTATGTATTTCCATTGCCGCTACAACAACAAATACTAAAATTTATAAACATAAAATATTAAGGGGTGTCCCCATACAATAAACGCGAAACCGCAAATTATAACTTTGTAATTCATACATTTGTATGAAAAACAAAGTTATATTTTGCGGTTCGAAAAATGATTGTATTTTGGCTAGTTTTAGGTAATAGATACGTTCATTTTTCATAGACAATCGTACGGAACTCTTCGTGCGCGAGTCCAACTCGCACTTGGCCGGTTTTTTCTCTAAACAACACCATATTTCTTTGCAGCTGTTCTCCCTCGTCCTGCTAACCTCATTGAAGCCAGCACGATGTTCCCTGGTGATCGACAGCGCCTCCCAGAAAGGCATCTACGTGTCAGACTACTGTCCCTCAATGCAGTACTGCAGGGAAGGTGCCCATGTGATGTGCATGTATTATAATGCTGTAAGTAAACTTAATTCTGGATAGCTCATCATCATCATCATCTGTCTAGCCTTTTCCCAACTACGNTACTGAAGTGACTTGAAGAGTTCTTTCACTGTTGGCAAACTACACATTCCCGGGTACGGAGGCTCCGAGTACGGAAAGTAGTTTCGACGAACGCGAGTAAAACCGCAGGAAATTTAGAAGTTTTTGTGATCTTTATGATCATCATCTGCCTAGCCTTTTCCTATCTATGTTGGGGTCGGCTTCCTGGCAAACCGGATGCAGCTGAGTACCAGTGTTTTACATGTCTGACCTCCACAACCCAGTCGCGGGCAACCCGATAGCCATTGGTAAGACTGGTTGTCAGATTAACTGGCTTCTGACTACCCATAACGAGTACCAGTTTATCGTGCCTTCCGAAACACGGAAGAACTCGTTATGACAAGATGGTCACCCATCCACGGACCGACTGCGCCAGGCGTTGCTTAACCTTATGATCGATCGACCCGCGCGGCTTTGACTTAGTTCGGTTCTCATTTTCTTTGTCACCTAAAACTATACACATAAACTCACTACAAAATTGCAGCTGAAGTATTGTAGTTGGCATTCACCTAATTACGTGACATTACGTCAACTGTACCATTGTTCGCTGAAACTTCAGGCTCAAACAATAGCTAAATAGGTACTAAGAACCTCTATGAAGGGGCCGAAACTCGAAAAAAAACAATTTTTTCGTCACGTTATGTAAACCATTGGTACAATGTTACAGGCTCGAAAGTTAATACTGTGAGTAGTCAAGGATATGATGCAGAGAAAAACTTAAAAAAATATTTTAAAAATGGTCTTACACATTGAAAAAAAAGGCTTGAAATAGCCTCTCGAAAACAATTTTTCGTCGCAAAGTTCTCAAAATATTCAATGACTAGCTTCTGCCTGCGGCTTCGCCTTCCCATTTAAAAGAAAAAGAAAACAATTTTTCAAATAAAAACAAAAGACACGTCAATGACGTCACGCACGAAATGAAAGAGACAGATAGATTAGTAAGAAAGAAAAGAATAGAATTTTTTAAATTTTTAAACCAAAACAAAAGACATGCCAATGACGTCACGCACGAAATAAAAGGGACAGCATCATTTGATAACTCATAGATATGAAAGAGATAAATGTAATTTTGATCTGAAGTAAAATAAGTCAAGATTTTTTTGTAGGTGATACAAAATGTATTCTAATTTTAAGTGCATAAGGTTGATATTGCATTAAAAATTCAGCAAAGGCAGCACAAGTTTGGGTAGTCTGAACTAATGTTGCCTCTGGTATGTTTATGTTTTATAGGATTTAGATTTATTTAGAAACCAGTCAGAGAGCGACAGAGGGGACGAGGCGCAGGGAGGGGGGTGCACTAATACTTAAATTGTATTAATAAAATTAATTGATTTTTTTCGCGTCATTTAGTTGCTAATATCTTTCGCCAGCGGTTTCAGCCGCTTCCCGAGGGAACTATTTCCCGTACCCGGATAAGAAGTAGCCTTTATGTTATTCTGATATGTAAGCTAATATGTCTGCCGAGTTTCATCAAAATCCGTCCAGTGGATCCTAAGATACACACGCTAGTGTGCAAAAAGACAAACATTCAAACATACTACAAACATACAAACAGACAATTTTTTTTTGTCGAATTCTTAATTTTTTTTTTTCATTTCTTGCGAGTCTTCGCGAGTCCAACTCACACTTGGCCGGTTTTTTTATCTTTTCACTTGGTTTTACAACATGTATTCCGCTTGGATTGTCCTGCAATTTAGATCTAACCTCGTACACTAACAATATTAATGCTACACCAAACCACACACTTGGTATGCTCAATTTCCAGCGACCAGTCACTATAATTCGAGTTGCATTTAGCTCTCGATTGCAGCTGACGTAATCGATGTTCGCAATAGCTCGGCTGCAATTAGAGCAATCAGAAGCCTCTAGTTAATCGAATGAATTCGATTGCAATGTGTTTTGTTGGAATCGATGCATCGATTTGTTGGTAATGGTGTTTCGAGTTTTAGTGTTGTGCTTATCGATGATATAGTAATGATGATCTATTACAATCATTACGATTGTTAAAATCACTAGGCAGGTACTCACATCATTTTTAGTGCTCCGTACCCAAAGGGTACAACGGGACTACTACCCGAAACCGAAACGAGAAAGGAAACTCGCACTTTTTTAACTTAATTAAGGGATAATGGGAAAGGGAAAATACCGTCATCAAATAGATTTGATCTGATAGATTTTTCTAATTAGCCAGCTATAGTCATAATAATAACTTCAGCCATATAATCTGAAAAACAAACAATGAAAACAGAGCTCCCAAAATAGAAGTACTCCGGTATACGACCTACATACTAAATCCCAAATAAGAAAAAAAAACAAAACACAACTGACAGCTCTGACATGACCCAAGATGGCGGCTCTCCAAATAAAGGGCCAAATTAAGTAATTTCCTCTTTACCGATACTAATTTATTGATGGAGCCTTTTAATAGGTAGATTGTTAATTTAAGTCTAGTTACAGAGGTTCTAGATAAAGTCCTAGACAGCTGTCAGAGAGATAGTGCTATATAAATGTTTTTAGGGTTCCGTACCCAAAGGGTAAAACGGGACCCTATTACTAAGACTTCTCTGTCTGTCTCCACGCTGTATCTCATTAACCGTGATAGCTAGAAAGCTGAAATTTTCACAAGTGATGTATTTCCGTTGCCGCTATAATAAAAAAAATATTCAAGGGGCCATCCAATAAACGTGTGAAACCGCAAATTATAAATTTGTTATTCATACATTTATATGAAAAACAAAGTTATTTTTTGCTGTCCGAAAAATGTTTGTATTTTGGCTAGTTGTAGGTAATAGATACGTTAATTTTTCATATATAACCCTTCATGTGCGAGTCCAACTCTCACTGGGCCGGTTTTTAGGGTTTTTTAATTTGACTACCTACTTTTCTATTACATCTGTTTTGGTAGATATACAGACCTATACGCATAGGTGTTTTAATGATCTCGGAAAGTAACTTCATTCCAAAGAGGAAGTAATTTGAAAGGCGCCAAAAAATCAATAACCAATTTTGAAAATGCGTGTTGTGTCATACAGCAATCACTTACATAGTGCCACCGAATCTTTCGTGCAAATGACAGCTGTCAATTTTCAAGGGAAGCCTGACTTTTTTGTTTTGTGTTGGTCTAGTTGTCGCATAGCCGACTGCTGTGCACGAGGTCTCGGGTTCGATTCCCGAGACGGGCCGAAATCGCTTTGTGGGTTTTAGAAACTTTCACAAAGCAGCCCGGAGTTGGAAGTTGGTGATTGATACACCCGTGCATCGGAGAGCACGTTAATCGGTCCTGCGCCTGATCTCTCACCGGTCGTGTCGGATTGCCGTCCCATCGGGTTATGAGAGTGAGGGAATAGGGAGTGCACTTGTGTCTGCGCAAATGCTTGTGCACTATAATATCCTGCGCAGCTAGCTGATCTCCTTAGAAGAGAACAGCCGCCGTGGCCAATAATTGCACCAATAAACGGCCAATAGCGAATATTTCTTGACATTTCGTCTGATTTATAGCTGTCTCAAAATAATCTATGAAAAGCTGACCCTAGCTGGCAGGTTTCATTTTTCATGGCCTATTTACTATGTAGACAAAGGCTGACAAAATACCAATTGGTTTAGGTAAACAATGGTTCTTAGAATATTAAAGAGCACTTTCTTTTATCTTGGTTAATACAATGGCTATGAGGGTGCGTGTAGACCAAACAAGTAAATAGAACTGGATAAGCGATAAAAATACATTATGAACAAAACATTAAGGGGAAGTTTAAGAGAAGAAATAGTTATACATATATACAAGGTTACCTGTAATTCGACGTATATCCGGAAGGAGGTAATAGAAGGGCCCAAGAGCAAAAATTAAGCCACTCTTACATCTGAGCAAAGTTCAGTGGTTATATATAGACTTGCCGTTTTCCCGCGGTTTCACTCGCATCCCGTGGGAATTACTGCCCGTACCCGGATAAAATATAGCCTATGTCACTCGTGGATAATGTAGCTTTCGAATGGTGAAAGAATTTTTAAAATCGGTCCAGTAGTTTTTGAGCCTATTCATTACAACCAAACAAACAAACAAAGTTTTCCTCTTTATAATATATTATAGTATAGATAGTGTATTCCCTGTATATAGATAGTGCCATAGTTTTTCTTTAATTTTGACAACTTTTCTAGGGAATTATCAATCAGGATAGTTACCTAGGACTTTATCTGGAACCTCTGAAACTGACACTTGATAGTTATATTCACCCGTTCCTCGGAATTCGTCTATTTTTGGAGATAATCAGCCATCTTGTTTTCCGTTACGCGTTCGTCAAATGTCAGCGTAATTAGATTTGAACGTGGAATAATATGTGTTTCGGAATATCAGCCAGTTTGAACATTAACTTCCTAATTACGTTTATATGTCAAGAATAGAATATTATTTTATTCGTGTATCATGACGATAAACTTAGAATAGAATATAATAAGCTTTATTTGCAAAGAATGTAGGTAAGTACACCAATCAGGTGTTACAAAGATTATATTATATACTAGCCGTTTTCCCGCGGTTTCACTCGCATCCCGTGGGAATTACTGCCCGTACCCGGATAAATATAGCCTATGCCACTTGTGGATAATGTAACTTTCGAATGTGAAAAGAATTTTTAAAATCGGTCCAGTAGTTTTTGAGCCTATTCATTACAACCAAACAAACAAACAAAGTTTTCCTCTTTATAATATTATAAGTATAGATAATTTAAAAAAGTATTTAAAAATCAACATAAGATGCATCAGATATGATTTTGTCAAGGTGCTGGTAAAACTATAATAATAATTATGTAAAAAACTACTATCCAACAAAATAGAACAAATTCAATTATTTATGAGGCTTTTCCCTTCGTCCATACAATATCCACATCGTGTACAAAAACTTTCATCATCTGCCTAGCCTTTTTCCAACTACGTTGGGTCGGCTTCCAGTCTAACCGGATGCAGCTGAGAACCAGAGTTTTACATGGAGCGACTGCCTGTCTGACCTCCACAACCCGGGGCAACCTGGCACCCCTTAGTAAGACTGGTTGTCAGACTTTCTGGCTTCTGACTATCTGGTGGGTCCCAACCAGTTTGTCGTGTCTTCCGAAACACGGAAGAACTCGTTATGACAAGATGGTAAGTATGGTCACCCATCCACGGACCGACCGCGCCAAGCGTTGCTTAACCATATGATTTATCGATCCGCGCGGCTTTGACTTAGCCACGAGCTACTCTTTGCTGTCAGTAAAATATATGTTTAGATACAAAAACTTATAATTAATTTGTTTTTTTTTCAGAATCGCGTAATGGGCCCCCATTGCTACAACGCAGTCAATATCACCATGTCACCTAGCTTGGCGAATCAACTACTCGATGTTATGAATGCGTAAGTTTATCAGAAAACGTATTGGAGTGCCCATGGACTTTATTGTCGACTAGCTTCTGCCAGCGACTTCGTTCGCGGATCATGTCGCTTATGCCAGCGACAACAGGTCGTCAAAATTTCTCCCGTTTTCTCAACATTTCCCTTCACTGCTCAGCTCCTTTTGATTGTAGCGTGATGAAAAGTATCCTATAACCTGCTCAGGAGTATGAGCAATAATTGTACCAAGTTTCGTTAAAATCCGTCCAGTAGTTTTTGTTTCTATAACGGTTATACAGACAGACAGACGGACAGNGTATGAATAATAATTGTACCAAGTTTCGTTAAAATCCGTCCAGTAGTTTTTGTTTCTATAACGGTTATACAGATATACAGACAGACAAAAATTCTACTGATTGCATTTTTGGCATCAGTATCGATCCCTAATCACCCCCTGATAGTTATTTTGGAAATATATTTCATGTACAGAATTGACCTCTCTACAGATTTATTATAAGTATAGATTTTTCTCTATAAGGCCAACTCCTTGCAACTAAGTCAAATAACTTGTACTTTTTTGTTAATTGTTTTTTTTATTATTAATTGTTGAATGAATTCACGATTACCTTCAAAATAAACTATCAACCAGCGATCGGGCCAAATTATTGACCGACAGTTTAGTCTACTGAATGCTAGGGCAAATAACGAGAGCTCTTATTTATAAATTCTGTATAATAGAAGGGAACATTTTTTTTCCTTTCTTTGTATCCGAAAGGCTCCGACATCACTGTACCGATTTCAACTATATTTTATCCGGGAACGGGCAGTGGTTCCCACAAGACGCGGGTGAAACCGGGTAAAACGGCTAGTTCTCAAGTACTAATAATGCAACGAAGTCAATATATAGGTAATACAATTTGATCCCGCGCGACATTATTGTAACCTTATAAGGTAGCGTGTTATCAAATTATTGCCGTATTCCTTCGCTGAGGAAACGTAACTTTGTTATAAAAACACAGCTGTATTTTTTACACATAAGTACGTAATATCTGCTTACTTTCAAAGGTTTTATCACTTCAAACATTTCAGCATAAGAGCAGACAAATTCATAGCATACATTTACATATTTCGAAAAATCGACTATTGGTAAAATGATATAATAGCGTCCTAGCCGATTGTTGGCCACGGCGGCTGTTCTCATATAAGGAGATCAGCCAGCTGCGCAGGACATATTATAGTGCACAAGCATTTGCGCAGACACAGGTGCACTCCCTATTCCCTCACTCTCTTAGCCCGATGGGACGGCAATCCGACACGACCGGATAGAGATTGGGCGCAGGACCGACATTAACGTGCTCTCCGATGCACGGGTGTATCAATCACCAATTTCCAACTCCGGGCTGCTTTGTGAAAGTTTCTGAAACCCACAAAGCGATTTCGGCCCGTCCCGGGAATCGAACCCGAGACCTTGTGCACAGCAGTCGGCTATGCGACCACTAGACCAACGAGGCAGTTATGGAGATATATGGAATACTAGCCGTTTTCCCGCGGTTTCACTCGCATCCCGTGGGAATTACTGCCCGTACCCGGATATAATATAGCCTATGTCCTTTCTCAAGTTCCAAACTATGTCTGTACCAAATTTCACACAAATCTGTTCAGTAGTTTAGGCGTAAAGAAAAGACAGACAGACAGACAGAGTTACTTTCGCATTTATAATATTAGTTTGGATGGATGTATGTATGACATAACAATATTTCATTTTACAGGATAAGAAGCAAAATAGCCAACGGCAAAGAGACGGGAAAAGATGACATATTGTTACCCAGAGGCTACGGGATATTCCGATTGGTAGGTGTCTTTCTATATACCGTACATTTATTTATGTACATTCATATCGTTTATTGCATTCCACAATGTACAGACAACAGATCAGCCTACCCAAATTTGTAAAAAAAATCCAATCGAATATTAACCTTCCACTACTGTGATAAGGTTGAAAATTGAAAAAAATATAAATATGGCAGATTCTGGTATATTGATGTGGATGTGATTGGTTGGTTGAAAATATAAAATAGTTGTTACAATTATGGACCTTGATCAGCACAGTAGCAATATAATAAAGAGATTATACTAATATAATAAAGAGGAAAATTTATTTTGTTTGTTTGTAATACATTTACTAGTACATAGAAATTACGTATTGCAATAATCAACATATTTGTGCATTTTCAGAAATGGGACAGCGAATTGGCAACATTTGCGCAAGTTTTGGCAAACCAATGTCTACTGAGACATGACATGTGTAGAGCTACGAGTAAGTATACATTTTTACCCGACTAGGGCGAAGCGAAAAGGAGGGTTATGATTTTGACCTGTTTGTATGTATGTATGTATGTATGTATGTATGTATGT
>NWSH02000081.1:10218204-10244451 GCA_002382865.2 Heliothis virescens
ATAGTGTTACGTAGGTCGGTAAGACAGAGTGTTGTTACAGTAAATACTCGAATCAATTAGTACTTGGTAGAATGTTCTCGACGTGTGATCTAGAAATTTCTAGTAAACCTAGGTCACAGCTTAGATTGTTCTAGAATAGCCGAGAACTTACTCGAACATTCTACTAAGGTCATTGACCTTCGGGTACTTACTGGAAGGTTCTAGAACCTTACCGATCTACTCCCACTACCTAATCTTTAGAAGGTTCCAGACATCTATGCTCGCGATATAAATAGAGGGCGGGCAGCGCCGCGAGTCAGTTCTAGTTTGAGAGCTAAACAGTGAACAAGTAGTGAAGTGAAATCGTGAGCTTTTCTACCAGTGATTACGAAGTGATTAGTGATTGTTACTGTGTTTTGTGATTACTGTAATTATAATTAGCGTTTAATTAGTTAAATAAAGTGTCGTTTGTGTAAAAATCGTGTGTGTATAATTTATCCGAACCCGTAGCGCGTAACAATATGTCCTGCGCAGCTGGCTGATCTCCTTATATGAGAACAGCCGCCGTGGTCGACAATCGGCTAGGACGATATTATTATAATACTCTTGATTTTAACGGTGGCGTGATAACTTATTTAGGACAGAATAGCCAGGCAGTAACCAAGTTTTTTGCAATTTTTTTTTGGCCTGGACGCCATTATATTTATACATTCAGGCCACAGTTTCGTCATTTGACAAACGCAAATTACTTAAATATGATAAACATTCAAACGTTCTTTTTTTCTTTGCACCATCATTATTTTAAATACGGGTCAAACTACCTAAATCTGTTAAATTTTACCAATCGAACATTAACCTTCCACTATTGTGATAAGGTTGAAAATCTATTGAAGAAATGTGACATATTGTGATAGGTTGATGTGGTGGCCTATACTTCTTCTACTCATATTCTTGTTACAGAATTGACAACGGAACCAGCTATCCAAGATCGAAGATGTCGCTAGAGCTTGCAGACATGTTCGATGATGCCGATAGAGAGGTAATAGCTGCAGCTGTACTTTATACTTCTTCGTAAGCTTAAAGTTTCATCAAATTCCATTCAGCAGTTTTCAAAGAACAAACATCTATACATATAGGGTGACTGGTGATTTGTGAACAATACTTGAACACGTGATTACAAACCACTTTTCCAGCGAAACTTTCTTCTAATCTCAATAGTTTAATCACAATAACATAACAGCTGTTTTAGGGCGGCTTGCATAACGTAGAACTTAAATACAAGATAAATACATTTAGCTAAATGTGATTACGGGCTAAATACGTTTAACTTAAACGCATTTAGCGGATGTCTTGCATATGAAACTTTTTGGGGCTATTTAGTTAAACGCAATTAACTCGGTCCGTGCCGCGTAACGTTCAGTTCTTTAACATGAAATTGACGTCGAACCTTTTTCAAATCACATAAAAAAAACAACAAATGTCAATTGACATTTGGTCAGTAGCGAAAAATTTATTGTTGATGTGAAATCATTTGCCGATTCTTCAAACATTCTTCAAATTTCACGTCGAGAGCCTTAAAATAATGGCTGGGCAATCCATGAAAAATACGAGGAACCGTGCTCCTAACTTTGCAAAAGAAGATCAAATGTTGCTATTTGATTGCATCAAGCCGTATGCTCATATTATAGAATGTAAAAAAACCGACACTGTTAAGCAAAAGCAAAACACGCATGGATGAAAATAACGGAAGGATTCAACGCGAACGCAAATAACCTGCATCGTACTGTGGAGAACCTGATAAGTTGCTACAGAAATGTAAAAAGCAACACTCTGAATCAAAGATGTTGATAAAAAGTGAATAGAAGCATACAGTTTATCTATACAAATAAATAGGTAAAATTGGAGTGTCTGTTTGTAATATTGAATTAAGCGTTTTTTACTACATGAATATAATATAATTATTGATGAATATTATTTATGGTATTTTCAATGTTCTAGATCCTATACAAAGAGATGCTTTGGTAAGTGCTTTAAAAGAAATGTCATCGTCATCCGAGAATTCCCATAAATCCATTGTAAAAATTAAAATAACGATGCACACAATACACAAATGACAATTTAAATCAGCTGGCATTGAAAGATGGCGTCCACTAAACACGTTTAGTGGAGCTAAATAGCCATTTTGCTGTATTTAATTTTGACAGTTCACTAAACGTGTTTACTGAAAATATTTTCGTTAAGCAAGACGCTAATCATGATTAGTGAGTTAAATACGTTTAAGGAATCCCTAATTGCATTTAGCGATCGTTGTGCAAGCCGCCCTTAAACTTTGAATTTTGTGGCAGTTGAAATGATTAAAGAAATAAGTAAGTTTATATGGGAAACTTGTATGTTTCATCAGCAGAATCACGCGTTCAGGTATCGGTCACTTATTACCAGTCATCCTAAATATATCACTAGCTTCCGCCAGCGGTTTCACCCGCTTTCCCGTGGGAACTACTGCGCGCACCCGGATATAAAGTAGCCTATAGCCTTCCTCAATAAATGGGCTGTCTAACACTGAAATAATTTTTCAAATCGGACCAGTAGTTCCTGAGATTAGCGCGTTCAAACAAACAAACTCTTCAGCTTTATAATATTAAGTATAGATGAGAAATGGATAAAGCATAGCAGGAATTATAAACTGAGATTATACATGGAACTTTAATGAAATCACATTTATTTTTTAGTCTTCACTGCGTGGTTCTCCGGTTTTGCCATTGAATTCCGTGATGATGCAGCAGTCATCGCCGCTTGCCCATAATGTGTAAGATATTCCATTTATTCTTGACATGATGTGAAGTTGATTGTATTTAGTTAAAGGCTGAAGACTCCACAAGTAATTTGAGGAGACCATGAAACCTGCTGAAACAATTTGTTCAAAATATAAACAAGACCGCTATCATTCGTGTCTTCACTCAGTTTAAATGGTTTTTACCTCAGTTTCAAATTAGTGGTTCTTTTAGACCAAACAAACGAAAAAAAAACGTTTTATTTTGCAGAATTTTAGCATTCTTTCCTTCTTGTTTTTTTAAAGCTATTCGCTCCTTTATTTTAAAAGCACATAAAGTAGACAATTGACTATCACCAATATCTGACGGCAATCTATAATCATGATTTCTCTTTGCAGCATCTACAGAGCACCAATACCCCCGCCTATATTTCCGAAGAATGTACCTGATGAGCCTCCAGCGCCTCCTCCCCGCATCCCGCCTCGTCCAGCCCCGAGGCTGTCACCCCAACTGCCTAGAGCTCCAATGGTACCGGCACGTCCTGCACCACCACCACCTCCGCCTGCTCGGCCACCACCAGACCCACCGTCACCACCGCCACCACCGCCTAGGATACCACCGCCGACACCGCCACCTGTGGTGCCGCCAGCACTAGACCAGATCAATGAGTTAATAAAGGCTCATAATGATCTACTAGAAAAAGAACAGTCAGTAAAAAGACGACCAACTCCAAAGCCGCAGCCAAAACGCCCTTTGACTAAGGTTTGTAATGTTCTACTAGAACAGCTAATAGTTTTTGTATAAAACTTTCATAAATACAATCATAAGGACTATTGATTCCTAATAAACGCTGACCGGTGTTTGAAATCCTTAAAATCATGAATAATTGCAATGATTTTTTTTAATGTTATTCTCTCTTTTCTTATGAATTCTTTCAGAAATCAAGCATATTCACAAGAGTAGCCCAATTCAAACTACCTGGAAGAAAAAGTATGCCATCTCCTTTTGAAGTAGCTAAAAAGGACGTACCACCACGAAAAGATTTCTCTAACTTGCCTAAAGTAGTCAATGACTACCTAAGCCGCAGATCAGAGTTCAGAAGGAATAGTATTGAAGATAAACAAAATGTTGACGAAAACCATGACATTGAAGAAAAAAAACGGTACAATACAAAACTAACGGATGAAATCAAACAGCATATTGCAAACAAAAAGCTTGATGAATTCAAGAAACGTGATGATTCTCCACAACCGGATGAAATCAAACAGCGGGCTGAAGAGAAACAACGTGACGATAATCAGTACGAAGAGATAGAACATGATGAAGCTAAACAACAGCTTGAAGACAGCCAACGTGTTGAACACAAACGTGATGCTAAACAACACGAAGACAGGCAAGAAAAACAACGCGTTGAACCTAAACAAGAAGAAGAAAGCAAACAACAACAACAGAATAAACCAAAGGAAACAGAAGCACACACAGACGCTCCAGTAACAGAGACTCGTCTGAAAAAAGCAGAAGAAAAGGTCATAAACTTCAATCAGTATTTGAGGGAAAAGGATAATAATACCAAAATTAACACTAATAACAAAGATATCGATGTCAAGGATGATATAGATAACAAACTTATGTCTCTTCTCGATACATTAGAGAAAGAAGTAAAACACGTTGCCCTTGCTGGTAATGAAAAAGAAATATTTGATGCCAAAATTAGGAAAATCTATGGTACCGTCGTAGGTGATCCTGTGGATTTGACAACTCTCAAACCAATAGAAACTAATCTTGGTGAATTAAAGAAACCTCAACATGAACCCAGCATAATAAAAATCCCGGAAGAAAACCCACAGACACAAATAAGGCAAATTAGAAATCAAGAAGTAGAAGGAAAAAGCGGCCGAAATAAGAATTATGAATATTTGGTTCAAAGAAAGGACAAATTGATTGAGAATTACAATCAGAATAAATATATTGAAAATATAGATGCTAATGTTTTTAGCGACGTAGAAAAAAAGCGTGACGATGCATATGATCGTAAATATAATGAACGTTATNAATAACGGAAGGATTCAACGCGAACGCAAATAACCTGCATCGTACTGTGGAGAACCTGATAAGTTGCTACAGAAATGTAAAAAGCAACACTCTGAATCAAAGATGTTGATAAAAAGTGAATAGAAGCATACAGTTTATCTATACAAATAAATAGGTAAAATTGGAGTGTCTGTTTGTAATATTGAATTAAGCGTTTTTTACTACATGCCTATAATATAATTATTGATGAATATTATTTATGGTATTTTCAATGTTCTAGATCCTATACATAGAGATGCTTTGGTAAGTGCTTTAGAAGAAATGTCATCGTCATCCGAGAATTCCCATAAATCCATTGTAAAAATTAAAATAACGATGCACACAATACACAAATGACAATTTAAATCAGCTGGCATTGAAAGATGGCGTCCACTAAACACGTTTAGTGGAGCTAAATAGCCATTTTGCTGTATTTAATTTTGACAGTTCACTAAACGTGTTTACTGAAAATATTTTCGTTAAGCAAGACGCTAATCATGATTAGTGAGTTAAATACGTTTAAGGAATCCCTAATTGCATTTAGCGATCGTTGTGCAAGCCGCCCTTAAACTTTGAATTTTGTGGCAGTTGAAATGATTAAAGAAATAAGTAAGTTTATATGGGAAACTTGTATGTTTCATCAGCAGAATCACGCGTTCAGGTATCGGTCACTTATTACCAGTCATCCTAAATATATCACTAGCTTCCGCCAGCGGTTTCACCCGCTTTCCCGTGGGAACTACTGCGCGCACCCGGATATAAAGTAGCCTATAGCCTTCCTCAATAAATGGGCTGTCTAACACTGAAATAATTTTTCAAATCGGACCAGTAGTTCCTGAGATTAGCGCGTTCAAACAAACAAACTCTTCAGCTTTATAATATTAAGTATAGATGAGAAATGGATAAAGCATAGCAGGAATTATAAACTGAGATTATACATGGAACTTTAATGAAATCACATTTATTTTTTAGTCTTCACTGCGTGGTTCTCCGGTTTTGCCATTGAATTCCGTGATGATGCAGCAGTCATCGCCGCTTGCCCATAATGTGTAAGATATTCCATTTATTCTTGACATGATGTGAAGTTGATTGTATTTAGTTAAAGGCTGAAGACTCCACAAGTAATTTGAGGAGACCATGAAACCTGCTGAAACAATTTGTTCAAAATATAAACAAGACCGCTATCATTCGTGTCTTCACTCAGTTTAAATGGTTTTTACCTCAGTTTCAAATTAGTGGTTCTTTTAGACCAAACAAACGAAAAAAAAACGTTTTATTTTGCAGAATTTTAGCATTCTTTCCTTCTTGTTTTTTTAAAGCTATTCGCTCCTTTATTTTAAAAGCACATAAAGTAGACAATTGACTATCACCAATATCTGACGGCAATCTATAATCATGATTTCTCTTTGCAGCATCTACAGAGCACCAATACCCCCGCCTATATTTCCGAAGAATGTACCTGATGAGCCTCCAGCGCCTCCTCCCCGCATCCCGCCTCGTCCAGCCCCGAGGCTGTCACCCCAACTGCCTAGAGCTCCAATGGTACCGGCACGTCCTGCACCACCACCACCTCCGCCTGCTCGGCCACCACCAGACCCACCGTCACCACCGCCACCACCGCCTAGGATACCACCGCCGACACCGCCACCTGTGGTGCCGCCAGCACTAGACCAGATCAATGAGTTAATAAAGGCTCATAATGATCTACTAGAAAAAGAACAGTCAGTAAAAAGACGACCAACTCCAAAGCCGCAGCCAAAACGCCCTTTGACTAAGGTTTGTAATGTTCTACTAGAACAGCTAATAGTTTTTGTATAAAACTTTCATAAATACAATCATAAGGACTATTGATTCCTAATAAACGCTGACCGGTGTTTGAAATCCTTAAAATCATGAATAATTGCAATGATTTTTTTTAATGTTATTCTCTCTTTTCTTATGAATTCTTTCAGAAATCAAGCATATTCACAAGAGTAGCCCAATTCAAACTACCTGGAAGAAAAAGTATGCCATCTCCTTTTGAAGTAGCTAAAAAGGACGTACCACCACGAAAAGATTTCTCTAACTTGCCTAAAGTAGTCAATGACTACCTAAGCCGCAGATCAGAGTTCAGAAGGAATAGTATTGAAGATAAACAAAATGTTGACGAAAACCATGACATTGAAGAAAAAAAACGGTACAATACAAAACTAACGGATGAAATCAAACAGCATATTGCAAACAAAAAGCTTGATGAATTCAAGAAACGTGATGATTCTCCACAACCGGATGAAATCAAACAGCGGGCTGAAGAGAAACAACGTGACGATAATCAGTACGAAGAGATAGAACATGATGAAGCTAAACAACAGCTTGAAGACAGCCAACGTGTTGAACACAAACGTGATGCTAAACAACACGAAGACAGGCAAGAAAAACAACGCGTTGAACCTAAACAAGAAGAAGAAAGCAAACAACAACAACAGAATAAACCAAAGGAAACAGAAGCACACACAGACGCTCCAGTAACAGAGACTCGTCTGAAAAAAGCAGAAGAAAAGGTCATAAACTTCAATCAGTATTTGAGGGAAAAGGATAATAATACCAAAATTAACACTAATAACAAAGATATCGATGTCAAGGATGATATAGATAACAAACTTATGTCTCTTCTCGATACATTAGAGAAAGAAGTAAAACACGTTGCCCTTGCTGGTAATGAAAAAGAAATATTTGATGCCAAAATTAGGAAAATCTATGGTACCGTCGTAGGTGATCCTGTGGATTTGACAACTCTCAAACCAATAGAAACTAATCTTGGTGAATTAAAGAAACCTCAACATGAACCCAGCATAATAAAAATCCCGGAAGAAAACCCACAGACACAAATAAGGCAAATTAGAAATCAAGAAGTAGAAGGAAAAAGCGGCCGAAATAAGAATTATGAATATTTGGTTCAAAGAAAGGACAAATTGATTGAGAATTACAATCAGAATAAATATATTGAAAATATAGATGCTAATGTTTTTAGCGACGTAGAAAAAAAGCGTGACGATGCATATGATCGTAAATATAATGAACGTTATGAACAAAGGTATAGAAACGGTGAACACAAATACATGGATGATATCGATCGCAAGTACAGCGAGAACTTAGACCGAAAATACAATGAAAACAATTTAGACCATGGCAAATTCGATATTCGACACAAATATGTCGATAATTTGAATCAAAAATATCATTATACCGTTGATCAAAAATATGATGACAATGTAACACCTGCTCACAGAAATCAGATTAAGTACGATCCAAAAGATGTTGTGGAGTTTAGAGAGTTCAAAAATAATGCATTGACATCAGCTGAAGAAAATAATATAAAATACAGGAATTATGATAAATTCGAGAAAGACATAAAGCCCCAGGGTATTATTGACAGGAACTTACTAAGAAACAAAGATGAGAGGAAACATAGAATAAGAGATGATGGGAGAAGGATTAAAAGTGTACATGCTCACAACGATCTTGAAGACCCACTAAGTCTTGAAAGAAGAAAATATTATCAAGAAAAACTGGATAATATTGAAAGAAAACTTCGAGGAACTCGCAATAATAGGCATAGAAATGACGTAAGTTTTAATAAGATGAATGACCGCCCTTTGAGTTCGATTTACATACGAACCTTATAAATCTGTGGTATAAAACTTAATTATACTTTTTCAAATTCAACTTCTTGGCATGACATTTCTTTAGCTATTAGAGAAAATCTAGGTAAACCTATGGTTTTTTAATGTTTATGACTTTTGTTTTAATCTTTATCGATGCAATAATTTCAACAATTAAATAACTATGTCAAATTCCTATCTCTAGTAAGCAAATCAACAGACAGATAGAATATTGGGAACGGCCGAGTAGTGTGTGGGGTACTTTAGGCTCCTAACCCACGGCGACTTTTTGCAGCAATTCAGGCGCGCATTTAGCAAACGCGCGACTGCATCTCTTTTGACGCCTGTTAGTCGCATTTGCAACTTGTCGGATGGATGGCGTAAATAGGCACCAAAAATCAGTGCAATATATGCAGGTCTACGCTTCGGCAACTTACGTAAAAGCAGCACCAATTGTTGCCACTACGGAGTCCATCTCGCAGCTGTACCAATACAAGGTATTTTGTGCCCTAATTGTATCGCGTATGCATAGCGACAGCATCGCGACTGCATCGCTACAAAAAGTCGTCGTGAGTGAGGGGCCTTACTTGTAACGGGCTCTAATAAGCAAATCCAGAGATAGACAGATTATTGAATTCCGCAGTAAATTGTCTGCCAATAGCTGGCCCAATGGTTGACTGACAGTTTATATTGAAGGTAATCGCGAATCCAGTCAAATTATTTAGTTGGTCTATACCATAATTCATCTTTATACTGATTTATGAGCCCAATCAAACTATCGGCCGATTAAGTTTTCAGAATGCGCTTTCAAAATATTTACCAACGATTTATCATCATCTTCCTGCCCTGTTCCCAGCTTATTTGGGGTCGACGCAGTATATTTACTGCTTCCATTTCTCCCAGTCACTCGTCATGCTGTCATTCACTCCCTTCTTACACATGTCATCTTTCAGGCAATCCATCCATCTTTTCTTTGGTCTCCCTCTCCCTCTAATTCATACTTAACACACTCTTTTTTGTATGTGTTTCCCTCTTACATGCCCATTCATATACCAAATGTTTAAAATAGTGGTTAAAATTTCAGCAAGTAAGGAATGAACGACCAATGCGTCGCATGCGACCGAGCCGAGACGGTATACAACGAACAAGATCCAAGTCACAAACTGACTTTTACATGCCAGAGAGGGCCAGATTCTTACACGGATTCTGATTAAACTGAAGATACAAACATTCAAACCTACGAAACCCAATGAGCCATATATGTGTGTGTAAATTAAGACGTTGTCTTTAAATGACTCAGTGACTCGGCCACTACTGAGGGCTCCCGAACCTACGTATACAAATGAAATGTGCTTGCTCCATCAACCAATAACATATGACCCACATAAGCAAGTTTTCGCATAGGCTTACATATTTACACACAGTATGGCTCACCCGGTTTTGTGAGATAAAAAATTATATTCAAACTGCTTAGGTACGGGGAAAATAATACTATTAGTTTAATATAAATTTCAAATCAATTTTTAAAGGGGTGACATTACACTTTTCAGTATCTTGGTCTTCCCAGCTATCAAATAAGTACTCGATGCTTGACGAAGATAATTTGAAAAGTGTGATACCACCCTAAGTCATATTTTCAAAATAACTATGTTAGCCAGTCATGTTAGGGTTCCACACTGCAGACTTTTAATCGGCCGATAGTTTGTTTGCACTCATAAATCAGTATGAAGATGAATAGTAGTATGCATATTACAGTGATGAGGTATTCTGCCGGCATAAGGCGAATTAAAAACTTTGGAAACATTGTCATTTTTTTTTTAAAACTTTCGTGACTTGTACACATATGTATTTTAGACAACAAACGAGTCTTACTCGCGATGAAATTATAAAGGTAAATTATAGAGTCCACCCGTGACCACGAACGGTGCAATTCGGCCGAAACGTCGCGTCGCGAGAAAAGAGGTATCGTAAACCTTTCTAATTTTATCGCTAGTTAGATCCGTTTGTTGTCTAAAATATTGGCGATTTTCTTATAAATAAATGTTGACTACCCATGGACCGACTGTCGGCCGACTGTTTAGTCTACAGTGTGCAAGAACGCTGTAATATGATAATTATTATATTTATGTATGTAAGTAGGTTAAAATAATTGCCCAGATTTTAGTCTGTAGTTAGATTTTAAAGTAATTTACTCGTATTTTCAATTTAATTTCACGCACTTCATCATTTTATAGGTTACTCAGTGTATAAAATATCATTAGTGATAGTTATTTAGTTATATTATACAGGCCGCGTCAAATATATTTGCATTTTTGAAGTTAACAATTTGACATTTTTGAAGTTAACAAATGCGTCAACTTCAGAATCGCAAACTTATCTGGCGCAAACTGTACTTAGGCAAACTTAACTTCACAGCTATCAAACATTTATTATTTAAACCCACTTTTTAGGCCGGGTTGCTCGATTTAACTTTAACTATAACCTAACCTTAACCGGCCGTCAAATGGCCGCCCATTGGTCAATTTTATGACGTGACGGCTGTGTAACCAATGGGCGGCCATTTGACGGCCGGTTAAGGTTAGGTTATAGTTAAAGTTAAATCGAACAACCCGACCTAAAAAGTGGGTTTAAATAATAAATGTTTGATAGCTGTGAAGTTAAGTTTGCCTAAGTACAGTTTGCGCCAGATAAGTTTGCGATTCTGAAGTTGACGCATTTGTTAACTTCAAAAATGTCAAATTGTTAACTTCAAAAATGCAAATATATTTGACGCGGCCTGTATAATATAACTAAATAACTATCACTAATGATATTTTATACACTGAGTAACCTATAAAATGATGAAGTGCGTGAAATTAAATTGAAAATACGAGTAAATTACTTTAAAATCTAACTACAGACTAAAATCTGGGCAATTATTTTAACCTACTTACATACATAAATATAATAATTATCATATTACAGCGTTCTTGCACACTGTAGACTAAACAGTCGGCCGACAGTCGGTCCATGGGTAGTCAACATTTATTTATAAGAAAATCGCCAATATTTTAGACAACAAACGGATCTAACTAGCGATAAAATTAGAAAGGTTTACGATACCTCTTTTCTCGCGACGCGACGTTTCGGCCGAATTGCACCGTTCGTGGTCACGGGTGGACTCTATAATTTACCTTTATAATTTCATCGCGAGTAAGACTCGTTTGTTGTCTAAAATACATATGTGTACAAGTCACGAAAGTTTTAAAAAAAAAATGACAATGTTTCCAAAGTTTTTAATTCGCCTTATGCCGGCAGAATACCTCATCACTGTAATATGCATACTACTATTCATCTTCATACTGATTTATGAGTGCAAACAAACTATCGGCCGATT
This sequence comes from Heliothis virescens, assembly GCA_002382865.2. Classification (NCBI taxonomy): domain Eukaryota; kingdom Metazoa; phylum Arthropoda; class Insecta; order Lepidoptera; family Noctuidae; genus Heliothis; species Heliothis virescens. Next base: position 10,230,042 of record NWSH02000081.1, read on the forward strand.
AAAAGTCTGCAGTGTGGAACCCTAACATGACTGGCTAACATAGTTATTTTGAAAATATGACTTAGGGTGGTATCACACTTTTCAAATTATCTTCGTCAAGCATCGAGTACTTATTTGATAGCTGGGAAGACCAAGATACTGAAAAGTGTAATGTCACCCCTTTAAAAATTGATTTGAAATTTATATTAAACTAATAGTATTATTTTCCCCGTACCTAAGCAGTTTGAATATAATTTTTTATCTCACAAAACCGGGTGAGCCATACTGTGTGTAAATATGTAAGCCTATGCGAAAACTTGCTTATGTGGGTCATATGTTATTGGTTGATGGAGCAAGCACATTTCATTTGTATACGTAGGTTCGGGAGCCCTCAGTAGTGGCCGAGTCACTGAGTCATTTAAAGACAACGTCTTAATTTACACACACATATATGGCTCATTGGGTTTCGTAGGTTTGAATGTTTGTATCTTCAGTTTAATCAGAATCCGTGTAAGAATCTGGCCCTCTCTGGCATGTAAAAGTCAGTTTGTGACTTGGATCTTGTTCGTTGTATACCGTCTCGGCTCGGTCGCATGCGACGCATTGGTCGTTCATTCCTTACTTGCTGAAATTTTAACCACTATTTTAAACATTTGGTATATGAATGGGCATGTAAGAGGGAAACACATACAAAAAAGAGTGTGTTAAGTATGAATTAGAGGGAGAGGGAGACCAAAGAAAAGATGGATGGATTGCCTGAAAGATGACATGTGTAAGAAGGGAGTGAATGACAGCATGACGAGTGACTGGGAGAAATGGAAGCAGTAAATATACTGCGTCGACCCCAAATAAGCTGGGAACAGGGCAGGAAGATGATGATAAATCGTTGGTAAATATTTTGAAAGCGCATTCTGAAAACTTAATCGGCCGATAGTTTGATTGGGCTCATAAATCAGTATAAAGATGAATTATGGTATAGACCAACTAAATAATTTGACTGGATTCGCGATTACCTTCAATATAAACTGTCAGTCAACCATTGGGCCAGCTATTGGCAGACAATTTACTGCGGAATTCAATAATCTGTCTATCTCTGGATTTGCTTATTAGAGCCCGTTACAAGTAAGGCCCCTCACTCACGACGACTTTTTGTAGCGATGCAGTCGCGATGCTGTCGCTATGCATACGCGATACAATTAGGGCACAAAATACCTTGTATTGGTACAGCTGCGAGATGGACTCCGTAGTGGCAACAATTGGTGCTGCTTTTACGTAAGTTGCCGAAGCGTAGACCTGCATATATTGCACTGATTTTTGGTGCCTATTTACGCCATCCATCCGACAAGTTGCAAATGCGACTAACAGGCGTCAAAAGAGATGCAGTCGCGCGTTTGCTAAATGCGCGCCTGAATTGCTGCAAAAAGTCGCCGTGGGTTAGGAGCCTAAAGTACCCCACACACTACTCGGCCGTTCCCAATATTCTATCTGTCTGTTGATTTGCTTACTAGAGATAGGAATTTGACATAGTTATTTAATTGTTGAAATTATTGCATCGATAAAGATTAAAACAAAAGTCATAAACATTAAAAAACCATAGGTTTACCTAGATTTTCTCTAATAGCTAAAGAAATGTCATGCCAAGAAGTTGAATTTGAAAAAGTATAATTAAGTTTTATACCACAGATTTATAAGGTTCGTATGTAAATCGAACTCAAAGGGCGGTCATTCATCTTATTAAAACTTACGTCATTTCTATGCCTATTATTGCGAGTTCCTCGAAGTTTTCTTTCAATATTATCCAGTTTTTCTTGATAATATTTTCTTCTTTCAAGACTTAGTGGGTCTTCAAGATCGTTGTGAGCATGTACACTTTTAATCCTTCTCCCATCATCTCTTATTCTATGTTTCCTCTCATCTTTGTTTCTTAGTAAGTTCCTGTCAATAATACCCTGGGGCTTTATGTCTTTCTCGAATTTATCATAATTCCTGTATTTTATATTATTTTCTTCAGCTGATGTCAATGCATTATTTTTGAACTCTCTAAACTCCACAACATCTTTTGGATCGTACTTAATCTGATTTCTGTGAGCAGGTGTTACATTGTCATCATATTTTTGATCAACGGTATAATGATATTTTTGATTCAAATTATCGACATATTTGTGTCGAATATCGAATTTGCCATGGTCTAAATTGTTTTCATTGTATTTTCGGTCTAAGTTCTCGCTGTACTTGCGATCGATATCATCCATGTATTTGTGTTCACCGTTTCTATACCTTTGTTCATAACGTTCATTATATTTACGATCATATGCATNTAACCTTAACCGGCCGTCAAATGGCCGCCCATTGGTCAATTTTATGACGTGACGGCTGTGTAACCAATGGGCGGCCATTTGACGGCCGGTTAAGGTTAGGTTATAGTTAAAGTTAAATCGAACAACCCGACCTTAGTAATATAATGTTCTTTACTTAGATATTATCGACTATAATAATTATCATTATATTAAATAGTTTTAGGTAAGTCAATAATTAGTTATACCTCTAATTGTGCAAAGTTATACTTATATCGAAAAACAACATCATCACAAATTAAAATTAAAGATAGTTAAAACATCATTAAATGTTTTATTTATTAGTCTCTAATGTCTCATTGCTATAATAAACCCGTATATAAGAATATAAGCTGTAGGTTCGATCACCTAACAAGCTCTAGTGTCAGAGTCTTCTCAAATCCGCCTGACGGCCTCTGACGTGGAATTGTAACAACGACTGCTATTGAGTGGCATTCGGAGACGCCGGCTTTACGTGCCCTCCCAGGCAAGAGAGTACAGCGTCAACTTTCAGACTTACTTTGAAAGCGTATTTTGAAGTGATATTTAGTCAACCTAGAAATCGATGAGGGAGGAATCAATAGATATGACAGATACAACCGAATACATCAAAAAAAAAATATAACGGCTTGTGTCAGGGGTTTAAAATTTTTAATTAATTTTTTATGGGAATTATTGTTTTGAAATGCATACATGGTGCGCTTTCATTTGATACCCCACTCGAATATGTTTGCAGACATTTGGTCGTTCTTCCCCACTTTCACCCCCACAACTTTTAAACGGCTCTACCAATTTACATCAAACATGTCTCTAAGAATACTCGCCCGTCAGTTGCCTTCAATAAATAAAAAAACTGAACTGAATTCACTTCAATTCTTCTTCAAAAAAATAAAGTTGTGGTGGGCACCAACCTCTCAAGTATGAGTGTGTGTGTTCGATTCCAGGTCGGGCGAGTACCAATGTAACTTTTCTTAGTTTGTATATATTCTCCAAATATCTCTAAGACACCAATGGCTGATTAAAAGTAAAGAAAAAAATCTCGAGGAAACCTAGACTGTAAATTCCAAGTAAAAAAGAAATCACCAAACCGCATTGGAAATCAACAAACGTGGTGATTAACGCTGAATCCTTCTCTATGTGAGAGGAGGACTGTGCCCAGCAGTGGGATGTAAAAAGGCTGATGAGTGAGAAGTCACTTTATCCGTTTGGCAGCCATGATACCACAGACAGATAGACACGTCAAACTTATAACACCCCTTTTTTTCATAGGGGGTCAAAAATAAACGACTTTGGTTTCCGCTAACAAAACGAAGATTGTTCATACAGTGTTTAGGAAGCAAATTTTGAGCGATAAGCAACACTCAAGGAAGTGCACTGGAAAAAAGATTAGAAATCACAAATTCACTGCTTCACACGCAGGTTAAAAGTGCTAAGTGAGATATCTTTATAAAAACAGTTACCAAAGTTGATGAAAGTGAAGGTGTAGATAAAGAAAACATAAATAAAATAAGTAATAATTATAAAGAAACAATAGCTAAATCAAAACTTAATAAAACATATATTATAACAAAAATAGACGCAGTTTATGTTGACAAGTATCTGTGATATATCAATGGTAATATAATAAGAACATAAAACAAATAATTTTACAGAACTAACTGTTAATTTAGTGAAAAATGAGTAAAAAAATATATAACTTGAAACTAGGAAAAAGGTGACACCGTGAATATAATTGAATTATTTTGAACAGTCTACAAGTGGATTATAGAAAATGATTTTAAACGTGAGTATTTTTTAGAAAATATCGAGATCAGCAATATAGTTTCTGATTAAGGGTTAGTGAGATTTATCATCAATATCACCGGCCCTTTTAACACCCCACTGCTGGGCACAGGCCTGTATATTATAAAAGTTGTAGCTTTTCCGCGACTTCGCATATTTCCTCATTTTCAATTTAAAACGCAAAAATATCCAGAGTATATCGTTGCAGTACCTCATATTAGTACTATATTCAAACATGACTCACAGATACTCCAACAAACTATTAAAAGTGTGAATAACAACTTAATCGTTATCGGCCTAGCCTTTTTCCAACTCGACGTCGGTTTTCAACCAGTAACCTTACTGGTTTGCCAAAGAAGTAAAAATGTCATGACAGAAACTCATAACATATCACCCAGGGTACCACCAAGCGTGGCTAAACCTTATTATCGACCTGATTACCTATCCTGGGGGGTGATTCTCTAACGCAAAACATCTTTACAACCAAGAAATCATCGTTGCAACATCTATAAGTGCGCGATCGCAGCGCTTCAACGATGTTCCAAATGTATGAAAAATCATCCTCGCCTTCGACGACAACGACGACTTCGCCTTCGATTTTATCCTTCAAACCGAAAAGCTTGTCATTTGTGAGGTCGTCGTTGTTGTCATCTATGATGTGTCAGTTAGAGAATCGCATGGCTGCTGTTCTTTATAGCTTAGAGTTCCTCATTCAAATATGTTTAGTTATAGAAATTCAATAACTTTTTGCAGGTGATACTCTTACTCACAATCCTAAATCTATCAAGATGCTCCAAAGTCCTCGATGCGGTGACACAGAACACTATCTACGTGTCACACTACTGCCCAACTATGAAGGGCTGCGCAGAAGGCTCCCATGTCATGTGTATGTACTATGATCATGTAAGTTTATTTTAGACTTTATGTAGATTGGAAATATGTTGACTTTCGATTGACAGATGTGTGTGCTAATTAGCAGGTAGTTCATAAGTGTCCATTTTGGTATATTAATTATCATCTGCTGCCTGGGTCGGGCTGAAATCGCTTTGTGGGTTATCACAAAGCAACTCAGAGTCTGGAAATTGGTAATTGATACACCCGTGCATCGGTGAGCACGTAAATTTCATGCACGTTAGTTATCAGACATTCACTTACCTACTAGGGTTCATCTTTTTATGTTATTTCCACTTTAATAAAATTTTCTTTTTTTTAATCTTTAACCCTTAATTTGGCAGAGAATCAGATTGTCTTATTTTATGAAATAACTTATATATATTAAGTCCTGGGGTGATATCAGCCTAAGGAAAAATATGAAAAAAATTTGTTCATTTACAGGTTTTCAGGAAATCAATGTTCACCACAGTGAACATTGCCAAATCTACGGACAAATATATACATTTTTTTATGTTCACTGTGGTGAACATTGCCAAATTAGGGTTGTTATTTAAGTTGAAATAAAAATCAGTTTTTATCAATAATTAAAGCTATTCATTATGAAACGAATACTAATTTCGTATTTCGTACAAGACGCGGTAGTATTTTCATGATACCGTACCTCTGAAAGAATAGGAACTCTTGTAAAATCACTTTATAGTTCGTCTGACTATCTGTCAAAACCCTTTTTCTCAGAAACATGTGAAGGAAAGAAGTTAATAAATAAAATAAAATAAAAAAAAAAAAAAAAAATCATTTATTTCAGACCACTAAGTCCATAGGCACGACAATTTTGTTAGTAACAACACATTTACTTATAACTAATGTTAGTAACCAATAAAAACTTAGCACTAAAAATGGTGGGGAGGGGGTTACTACCCAGTAGGTTCACCGGTCTCGACCGTACCCCAACACATGGAGTTCAGTGAACCTACTGAGCAGAACAGTATCATTTCTGTCGCCTATCATCCGTAGAACGCTATTCCGGCTCCCACGAACTCGCCGCACCATAGACGCTACTTTTTTACGCATAATTGCGTAGAAGTCATCTACGCTGGCGTCAGCAAACATACCGGATGCACTGCAAAATCGTGGCAGCCGAAACAGAGCCCTAAACACATTATTATACTGGACGCGCAAGGCATTGTAGGCTTTTTGTGTAAAGTTTGCCCACAGACCGCTGGTGTAGAATGTCTGGCAGAATGCCTTGAACATGGTTATTTTAACAGGAGCCGTACACCGAGCGAATCTGTGTGCCAACATATTACCGCGCACCGACAATGCCCTGCGCTCCCTTTCAATGTCTAATTCGTCACTCAAATTCTCAGTTACGATGTGACCAAGATATTTAAACTGTGAAACACGACTCAAAGGTACCCCGTTTAGTAATAAAGGTGGTATAAAGATATTGTTTTTAGTTTGATTACATTTGAATAACATGAACTCACTTTTACTTTCGTTGTACTTCAAGCCATGCTCCACAGCATAATCCTCACACACCTTCAGCAGCTGTCTGAGACCCCCAATTGAGGGGCTCAGCAGCACCATATCATCAGCATAGCTCAAATTATTGACACAAATATCATCAACATGACATCCAACATGCATGCTGCTGAGCTCCTCAATCAGCTGGTTTACATATATATTGAAGAGACGTGGCGAGGTCAACCCCCCCTGTCTCACACCACACTCTAGAGAGTATTCATCCGAGTATACATTTCCCCACCTTACCATATTTAGTTGCTCACTGTACCAGTAGGCGAGGATACCCACAAGCTCAGGTGGAACTCCTGCTAGTCTTAATTTTGTCCAAAGCTTATTATAGGACACCAGGTCAAAAGCCTTGGACAAATCCAAGAAACAAGCATAGACCGGAGTTTTCCTTTTAACATAGTAATCAACAGTGTGTTTTAGAGATAGTATCGCACTTTCAGTTGACAGTCCCTCCCTAAAACCGAATTGTGTATCCTGTAATGTAACAAAACAGTCAAGTTTTTTATCTAATAACCCGTCAAACACTTTTGCAATTATAGTAGCTAAAGAGATTGGTCTATAATTTTTTCTATCAGAGACATCAGCTGAGATATTTTTTACTATTGGCACAACCACTGTTTTCATAAGGTCTGAAGGTAGATATGAATGCCGTATACAGAAAGTATAAAACATGGCTAATACCCTATATAGGTGAACTCCTCCATGCTGCAAGTGCTCGACACTGAGTCCCTCATGTCCTGGTGACTTCCCTCTCTTCATATTTTTTATAATATGAGCTACATCCTTACTTGAAAAACCAATAGGCTTTTCAATTGGGCCATGTTCAGTATCAACCACCCGCAGCAAGGGAGACCTCACCTGAAAATAATCCTTAAAAGAATTTGCAATCATTTTAGCATCACTTATGCCATCAACGCACACAGGCAGGCTTATTCTACCATTTAGACGTTTGGTGCCCTTCCAGAACTTATTAAATTTCTTTGCAGAATGTTGTGAGGCTAGTATATCCATTTGTATTTGGTCTTGGTTGTTTTGACAGTATTTTAAGCGTGCCTTGAATACACGTCGACTTTCACACATTTTATTAAATAAGGGTCCACCTGCTGGTTTACCAGCTAAAACATATACTTGATAATCTAATCTAGCCTGCATGTGTGCATCTCTAACATGTTTGTTCCAGCCATATACACACTTAACATTAGCTGGCTTCCTAACAACAGGACTACGGCTGTTTTCTGAAGCACGACTTAATATATTAACAATATTGTTGTATAAGTTGTCAATTACAGATCTGTGTTGCAAGTTTTGACACATACTATCAGCACATTCATGAAGTTCATCAGGAAACATAATATCTTTAAAGTTATTGTTACAAATGTCATGATATTCCTTGATTTCTTCTAACTCTCTCATCCCCCATACAATATTATTAAAAACATAACTATTGATTTCAATTTTAGCTTTAAGTACAGTTAAAATTAAGACCCAATATTACAACCTGCCGTGCTATGGTGCTGAAAAAAAAACTAGACCTCTAAGCCTGCGCAATCAAAAGATGTTGCTATTTTATTGCATTTCCCATACATTTTCAAAGGGAACCACGACATATAGATTCCTTCCTGTTGATCCTTTTTCTGATAAGTGGGGCATCGTAAAATGACTATTTATGCTGTGGATTCAAAAGAAGACAGTATCAGAGACTCTTTCTGACTAAGTTCCTTAGAATTTCTAGAGCCCCCAGAGTTCCAGGGCCTCGATAACAGTTCCACAGCCCTAGTCACTTATCGCTGCAACGAAAAACCGATTGTGATCCTTCCAAGTGATTTCCTGTTGACCGAGAATCATGAAACTTGGTATAAAGTAATATTTTGTATCATAAATATATATGCTTAGGTCACAAAATAATTTTCATTTTTTACGACTGCAAAGTTCTTTTCTGAAAAACTAGAGTAATGCACAATTTTAGACTGCTACACGTTGTTATGGTTCTAAAACCTGTTCATCTTCGCCAAGTGAATGTTCAGTTTCAGGACTATTGTATAGTGTGTAATCGTCCTATGCGGGAATCTATGGGAGGTGCAAGAGATGCATAGGAACTTGCAATGGGTTGTGGTGCTTCATTGATATTTTCATAAAGTGAATGGACGATAGGAATATGTTTTGATATTCCACGTGTGCAATCTACTATTTTATGCTGTTGTCATACAAAAGAGAAAACGAAAAGCACATAAAAGCCATAATATAGTAGAAGATTCTTTGATAATTAAAGCTATAGTAATTTGGCAATGTTCACCACAAGAAACATATCAAAAGGAACATACTTGTTCGTGTATTTGGCAATGTTCACTCCGAGGAACAAACAAGTTTAGCGTCAAAAAAAAGTTAGCTATAGTTTATATAATTGCGCAAAACATATACAGAATCAAAGAAAATATATTATTTAGTAAGACCAAAGCATGGGAAATTAAAAATTGTCTTAATAAGTAGGAAAAATAAAAACATTTCCTTCATGAAGAATTGGGAGTCCATACCTTGATGTCATCTTGACGTTTTACTGACAAGGAAAAGATTCTGCCACCAATGGAATATTTTTTATAACAATAAATATGGTATAAACTTGTCATATGTCAAATAAAAATGTAAGATATTTTGATAACAGCACGCCAAGATTTTTTTTTTGTGAATGTTTCTCACAGGAAACAAAATCAAATTAAGGGTTAAGATTATCCTACACTCGTTCTACAACGTATTTTTCATCTTTGGTCTTTCTATGCTCATCATTATCAACATAGCTATTACCTTCAATAAAAGCGTTTTCATAATGTTCACTGCTTTCAGATGAACCCAGTGGGCCAACATTGTCATAGTTACGTCAGGTTCACGATAACACCTCAGATGGTTTATCAAATACTTGAAGAAGTTAACTAGTGAGTATTCGTGTGGTGGAGATTTAAATTGTTTTTCACTGAAATCTTTGTATTAAAAGGTGAAGGTCTTGAAGATGCATTGGCATTCTTGAAATGATTGCAACATTATTAAAATCAGCGTTCCTTTTTGAGGTAGGAAATTGTCTGATAAAGGCTGCTGCTGAAACGCCCGTTTACACATTGCGCGTTTCATTGACCGTTGCTTGCCATTTATTGCAGCATGATGCTACTTGCACTGTGTAAACGTAATCGTGCAATAGATAAATGGTTGCCTGTCAAATATTCCTGCAATAAAATGGCAAGCAACGGGCAATGAAATCGCAATGTGTAAACGGGCCTTTACTTTGAGTATAAAAATGCGATAACTCTATGGAATGATCCTGCAGAAAATAAACATACCATGGGTACGGGCTGAATTCCATATTCAGATTTATGTTAAAATCTCTGTCGTCATGGATACCTCAAAATTGAAATTTCAAATCAAAACTTAAACCCCAAAGGTCGTTAGCGATTGTAACATCTGTGCCGATGTAAAATCCATCATAACCTAAGTGAATTTATCGTTGCCATTTCAAAATCAACCTTAGCAACAAAGTTATAAAGTTGAATAATGTATCTTATGTTTCAGTATAAGACTCAAAGTAGCTAGTGGTAAGGAAATTGGGAAAGACGACCTGCCTTTACCCAGAGCATACGGGATGATGAAAATGGTATGGAATTTTCTGACTTTTATAGCTTTCCTTTCTTCAATAAAGGGTTTATTTTGTTTACAGCCAACACATGACATTTTATAAATTAATTAACTTTTTTATAAAAACAATTAAACAAAGAATATATTCTTCAATTGTGCCTTCCGAAATAAATAAGTGAAAATTCAAAATTTTGGTATACTCGATGTAAGTGAAGTTCCCATCCTTATTTGAGTTACTTAAGGTGAATGCGACGTCTAGATATCTCGCGTGAGAGTCTAGATGAACCTCTGTGTAAAATGTCAGCTTTATAGGTTCACGGGTTTGGGCCCTGTGTTGATGAGTCAGTGAATGGGTCAGGACTTTGATTTTTATAAGTATAGAAGATAAAAAATCATATTATTATTTCAGTTCTGGGACAGTGAGCTGGCCACATTAGCTCAGGTACTGGCTGATCAGTGTCTTGGTCTGAAGGAAGATCAATGTAGAGCAACTGGTAAGTGAATACCTACCTATTTATTACTAGAATTAGATATGGTCTACTGTCAACCCGCCTTGAGGCAGCATGGTGATTAATACTCATTTTTTCTATGAGAAATGGCCTGTCCCCTATAGAAGGACGGTAAGAAGATGAATGATTTACTGATTAGGATTCAAATCAGGCCATTTGGATCAGTGTAGTCGTTGGTAACAGGCATTTTACATGATAATCACCGAAAACTTGGAAACCGATGTATGATTAAAAATAAGAAAAAACAAGGTGTATTTGTAAAAGAGACTTTGATTGCAATAGACTGATAGATATTGAAATTTCTCGTATATGCCATTTTCACAGGTTCCAGTTATAGTTCTAAATAGCTATCTGACAGATACTACCATCTGCCTAGCCTTTTCCACCATAGAAATGTTTTTAATTTTAATTACTTTTCTATAGGATGATTTGTCAGATAACTATCTATGACCATATCAAGAACCTTTGAAACTGGCCGTAAGTATTGCGTATTTGACATTTTGTTAGTGCATAACCTAATTTAACAATATTCTTTTTATACTTTCAGAAAAATTCCCAAATCCTAGTCAAGTAATAACATTAATAAACTTCAAAGTACCCCATTGGGACTATTTGACCCGCAACACGACCACGCGTGGGTTAACCAAGGAGAAGATCACATTCGCTATAGAAAAAGCATTGAAATCCTTGCATGCTGTGAAGAAATTGGTCGATCCAAGTGTGATATACGATTGTCCACCTATGGAGGAGTAAGTAGTTTAATCTTTAATAAAATATTAAAAAAAACTAATGATATAATACTAAAGTTTGTGACCCGCATTCAAAAAGCGTTGTGATTAAAGGCCCGTTTACACATTGCGATTTCATTGCCCGTTGCTTGCCATTTTATTGCAGCAAGATGCTACTTGCACTGTGTAAACGTAATCGTGCAATAGGTAAATGGTTGCCTGTCAAATATTCCTGCAATTGGCAAGCAACGGGCAATAAAATCTCAATGTGTAAACGGGCCTTAACGCTCAATCCTTCTCTGTGTGAGAGGAGACCTGTGCCCAGCAGTGGTAGGATACAAAGACTGATGATGATGAGGCTTTGTGAGGTTGTAAAAGGTAATCTCTGGATATCATCTGCCTAGCCTTTTCCCAACTACGTTGGGTTCGGCTTCCAGTCTAACCGGATGCAGCTAAGAACCAGTGTTTTACATGGAGCGACTGCCTGTCTGACCTCCACAACCCAGTTACCTGGATAACCCGATATCCATTTGAAAGACTTTCTGGCTTCTGACTACCTGCAACGACTGCCAAAGATGGTCAAATGACAGCCGGGACCCACCAGTTTATCGTGCCATCCGAAACACGGAAAAACTCGTTATGACAAGATGGTCACCCATCCACGGACCGACCGCGCCAAGCGTTGCTTCACCTTATGATCGATCGATCCGCGCGGCTTTGACTTAGCCACGAGCTCTTCCAAGGTAATCTCTGGATAGTGAAACGGTTTTGGATTATACTAATAGAAAGGCATATATTTGTGGGGGTCGTAGTTGCAGCACGGTAATAATATTACATACAGTAGTTTAACTTCATATAAACGGACGACGCGCGAGCTATACCTACGCGCTCGGAACTTGGTATGTTCTTAGTATGATACAGTCGCGGGTGTGCCGTAGTGACGAACGGACGGTGTACTGGTTTTTGATCAGCAACCGCGCGATTTTTTACTAGAAATAAATACCTACCTATTCTATCATGTTCTATCATGTTTTTTTTTAATTAAATCTATCAATAAAAAAAACAACTTGCATTTTTATTGAACACTTTCTATTCTTTTCTATTCACAGAGTATTTTATGTAATCATATTATGTAATAATATTTTATATTGTTATTAAGTATTTGTGCTAATAAATAAATAAAAAGTAATATATTTACAATCTCAAAACTAGATAGAAACTCAAAGTAGGCAGATGCAATTAAAACGCTGTAGGTGGGCGACAGCGACAGCCCTATCTCATGCTTACGTACCGCGCGGCTGTAGGCACTTATTTCAAGGCCACGGCCGAGTCGCAATACTGTATAAGATAATTATACTGTGGTTGCAGTACGAAACCACGCAAAACAGCTATGTTTGTATAGTTTCACTGGCCCGCAGTTATAGCTACGTCCCAAAGAAATGCTTCCCGCACCCGGATAAAGAGTAGCCTATGCGCGTTCTCAGACCCTAGATCAGTGGTTCTTAACCTTTTTGTCCTGAGGGACCAATTTTCGTCATGCCGTGGACCACCCAGTTGGTTTATGCATCTAGAGGGTAATATTACTGCAACCGCCTCGAGTCGCAGTCGAGCGTTGACGCGCTCGGGTAATGTTGTGTTGATTCTTGTAACTTGTTTATTGGCATGGCTCGCGGACCACTTGAGATCCTTCCAAGGACCACTAGTAGTCCGCGGACCACCGGTTAAGAACCACTGCTCTAGATTGTAAAATCAGTTCAGTAATTTTGTCGTGAAAGCGTGTAAGAAAAAAAGTTATTTTCGCATTTGTAATATTCAGTATTACTTAGACTTCCAGATATGAGTTCAAGAAGTTACTTGAAGCTGATCCGAGGTAAAGCTACTCACATCGGCTGCGGCATGTCAGCTTACACGAGATACCAGATTTTACACAACGGAGCGGAGAATGTTTACAATGTAAGAACGATGAAGAGTACCTAATCGTTTAAATTTTTCGAAAGTTTTCTGTTATAGTAAAGTTGCTTTGAGTGCGCAATCCCATGTGTTAATGTGAAAAAGCTTTTAAAAGGATGGTTGCCAGTTGCTGCAATACTTGCTCTATGTACAGACGACAGCACATCAAGTTACCACAATCGGTCAAATTCCTGCAATTGATTTTTAACCTTATCACAATAGGGGGTAGGTTAATATTCGATTGGTAAAATTTGACAGATTCGTATACGTTGACAAAGGCTGGTAAATCAATTCACACGAAATACATGTCGCACGTAAAAAAACCCACCGTGAAATCGGCTGGTGTGAAAACGCTGTTATATTTGACTTTATCTCAGTGTTCAACATGATGACGTGTATTTGCGTGTTATTTTGTAAGTTTATATGACCCTAACTAGTGTAAATATACCGGTCAAGTGCGATTCAGACTATCGGACACGTTGTATGAAAGCCCTAATTATTTGTTGTTAAAGCGGCAACAAAAATACAGCTCTTAAAATATCATGGCTCTCGAGATACAGCCTGGTTTAACAGATAGACAGCGAAGTCTTAGTAATAGGGTCCCGTTTTGCCCTTTGGATACGGACCCTTAAAAATTACCATAATGGTACCTAACATTTGATAATCTATTCAAAACTATTAACAAAATACACACATCAAAAGTGTCTAGGGATCAACATATATTTTTGCAATAACTTTTCTCCTGATTGATATTAATTAAAATTTTCTTTAAGGATTCATCAAATAAAGTGTTTTCGTTTGTCACAGTAACGATAAACCAAGTCACCTTTGCATTAATAAAGAAATTTGCCATTTTCCTAATAAAGGGATTTTTGACATTTGAACCACTAACACAAAAGTTTGAAAAAAAGACTGAAATAACAGTTTTCTTTAAAATTTTATTGGGTAACTTAAACAATTAATAATCCGTGTTTCTACCGCGAACACTAACAACACAAGAACATCGGTTTGGCATACTCAAAATGAGTTCATCCAAATCACGCTGTGGAATGGCCGCCCATGTTCGTTGCAACAACAAAAAAAG
>NWSH02000081.1:10247526-10282244 GCA_002382865.2 Heliothis virescens
CGGTTTCTGACTGTTTGGTCGCTAATTAAGTTCCCTGAAGAGTGATGAAGCCTCACGGCTAACATCATGGCGGTTATTGTTGGAGCTCTTCGAGTTAAGATTTGAATGTATCGGTCTTGTCTCCGTGTGGTGCAGCGATACCGTCCTCCATGGCGCTCAGCCACGGTACCAGTGCTTCGGTAACGTGTCCAAAGTCGACTGATAACACTCTGACTTGTATTCAGAGCTAAAGCCACAGTACGTTGCCGGGAACCAGCTTCTATCATTCCCACGGCTCTGAGCATTTCTTCCCTGCTTAAATGACGTCGCCGCTCCATAATAACGTTGGTTTTAATCAGTAGTAGGGAAACAGTAGCACTAATAATGTCTTCAATGCGTTGTATGTTTTTATAGGGAAAATATTGACAGCTGATTTTCATCTTTTACTCGAATTTGATTCACAGTTCCTGATTCAAATTATGAAATGCACCAAAAAGGATCCATATGAATTTATAAAATCATAAATTTATTACAAAGCCACATCTCAATCTCAAGAAATCCGCATAAAAATGCTTGATCCCTAGACACTTTTGATGTGTGTACTTGCAGAGTGTCCAAATAGTATGCAACATATCGGATGGACCGAAACAGTCACAATCGTTGTACACGACCGACCCGCCGATACCGGGCACCGGTTTCACGGAGCACTGTGGCTGTCCACCAGGGTACCAGGAGACCGAGGGGTGCCTGTGTGAACCAATGTCTAAGAAAACTGAAGGTAAGAAGATGTAGCATTTACTAGCTAGATTCTGCTTGTGGTTTTACCTGTGTACTGTGGGGTGCTTCCCGAACCCGGATAAAATGTAGCCTATGTTACTCGGGAATAAGGTAGGTTTCGAAGAGTGAAAGAATTTTTCAAATTGGTTCAGTAGTTTTGGAGCCTTTGGGGTACAAACTAAAAACAAAAAATGTTTCGTCTATATCTATACTAATACTAGCTTTTGCCCGCGACTTCGTACGCGGATCCTGTTTTTTTTAGACATAAAAACCTTCCCTCGATCTGTACAAACATTTTAAGACCAAAATAAGCCCGATCGGTCCAGCCGTTCTTGAGTTATGCGCTTACCAACACATTTAGCGATTCATTTTTATATATAAGATAAGATATAAGATTATGAAGAGGTAAAATAATAATGATAATTTGCAAGTTTGTTTGTAGGGGGTAATCTCTGGAAGTAAGAAACCAATTTTAAAAATTGTTTCAATGGTAAAAAGCTACATTATTCGTCACTGCTATATGCTATATTTTATCCGGGTACGGGCAGTATTTCTCACGGGACGCGAGTGAAACCGCGGGAAAATGGCTAGTTATATAAGTATAATATGTATACACTAGCTAGATTCCGCCAGCGGTTTCACCTGTGTCCCTTGGCAATTGCTTCACGCATTCGTATAAAAAGCCTTCTTCGATAAATGGTCATCAGATGTATTTTTTCCAAATCGGTCCAGTTGTTCCTATGATTAGTGCATTCAAACAACGTTTGTTACCTCAGAAACTGAGATAGGCTATCTTTTATACGGGTGCTGGAAGTTGGTCCTATACTACGTGGTCTAAGCAAGTGAAATCTAGTGTAAGATAATTACTACCTTTCGTCTGCGGTTTCACTCACATCCCGAGAGAAATCTTTATACCCCCAGATAAAAAACCCTCAAATCTCTCTCAATAAGTATAGCATAACATTATGCGCTCTTATATAATATCTCGCAGTATGTAGATATTGCACAGTGCTATTGGTTCAGGCTTTACTAAATATTTCTTAATTTTTATTACAGATAGAATCGATCGGGTTCAGTGGGAGCCACATGATGAGAATGAAAACGAAATTGGTAAGCTACCTAATATTGTTAAAATTATCGTGGGTTCAAAGCGAAAATTAATTAAGTAACCAGAAGTATCATTCTTAATTCTAATTGATTTCGCTAAGGTTATTATGACGAGTAGATGGATTTGGATTGGATTTATAAAATAAATAAACAATATTAAACTGACCTATATTTTCTTCGAACACTATCAAAACCAATAACGAAAATTCTTCTCTTCAAAAACATTCAAATTGTTAATTTTAATCATCCAATCCTAGGTCTACACCCCGCAGTCACACCCTGTACGGACCCGGTCGGCAACGGTGACCATATTTCAGAAACTCTGGCCCTTCCTATATTCCACGTAGAAGATTATCCCACGGGGAACTATGAACCTACTAATGAGATTGAAGCTCAATTTCATCAAAGGTAAGATTTTGGAAGAGTGGGTAAAGTATTATAAGTTTGAATAGATGAGAGAGAAAGGAACAACTGAGAGGTCCCGGCTTTCGTTTGAACATCTTTGGCAGTCGGTACGGGTAGTCAGAAACCAGAAAGTCTGATAATTAGTATTACCAATGGGTATCGGGTTGCCCGGGTAACTTGGTTGTTGAGGTCAGACAGGTAGTCGCTCCGTGTAAAACACTGGTTCTCAGCTGCATCCGGCTAGACTGGAAGTCGACCCCAAAATAGTTGGAAAAGGGCTAGGCAGATGATGATGACAGATGAGAGATGTATGGATTTTCTTTAACATGACTTGAATAAGAAGGGAATGAAAACAAATACGGGCACCGAAGAGATCGACCAACGAGATAGTCATTCTTGTCCCTTGCACGAATGCTCCAAAATTTCTGCTAAGGCACTTTACATACGGAGCAAATTTGGTTGAGGAAACTGACAACTTTTTGAACGGTTTCTATATGGTTTTTATGTATGCGCAATGCTATTTAACGTAAAATGCCAGTTGCCAGTAAAAATTACTACATGTGCAAAGCACCTTACAGGGAGACATGGCGAGACGGTAAATGGTGCGGATGGTAAAATAATGCAATGGATTTAATTTAAAAGTATGTTTAAAAATAACAACTATGTAGATTGTGTTAATTGCTTTACAATTACTGTTAACAGATTTGGAAATATGACATTCTTGCCATCAGAATCGTCTCTAGAAAAAAATGAAATATCTGACGAGACGTATGAAAAGGTAACGTTCTTTTAACTCATTAATTAAGTGGAATGAAATACCCATTGCTTTGTTGTATAAGATTCAACTTTACTTTCAGAAACCGAAATACATAAAAATACGCCAAAATAACACCAGTCACATTCAACGCCGCAACATGACACCAAAACGTAAAAAGAAATATTTTAAACTCAAACATAAAGCTGTGCCAACAACAACAGAAAAACCTGTAGTGAGAACAGAAAGGTATGAGGAATCTATCAGCTTGGATGAATTTGTTTTTGACCATAATCCTCAAGTAACAAAAATACACGACGATTTTGAAAAAAATAAAATAGACGACGATGTCAATAAAGAAAACGATACCTCATTTCTAACACTACTTGACAGTCTAGAAAGAAAAGTACAAGATGTTGAACTTGAAGGAACCGAAAGAGAGATATTTGATGCTAAGATGAGGAAAATATACGAAGCTGTGCTAAAAACTAAAATGGCACCAACAACAACAACAATTAGAACTACAAAAACAACAAAAGTTAAAAAGACAACAACTCATAGGAGTAATGTAGAACAAGTGACATTCAGACCAGACGATAATGAAAGTGACCTTCACGATAAATCAGAAAATTTAAAAACAACATCTGAAGTTCCATTTGAGGATTTAAAAAAGTCGTTTGAGCGACGTATCTTCGAAGACACTGAACCAGACTACCAACAAAATACAATTAACGATAACTATTTAGGAGACGAATCACAACATTGGGAACAGAAAGACAAAGAAAGCGATGAATTTTCAAAAATTATAACTGAAAAGACAAATCATGCTTTTAAGGCAGACGATAATCGCGATAGTTTTGACTATTTTAGAAACAAGCATAATGGTTTAAATCACTACAATATTGATCGGCTTTACGACAAACCTGATAAACATAACCTAATACAAGAAGATATAGACAATTATTACGAAAATAAAGGAAAGAGTGAGCAGAGTTTTAACGACTATAAATCACGAGTTCATAATATCCACTCTTATGTAAGCAGAAAAACAGGCAGTGAAGAGCATACAAAAACTTTGGAAGCTGGGATAAAAAAGCCGGCCTTTGAAATAAGGCAGGCAATGAAGAATGCTAAAAGAGAATTTTCACCTCCCATTAATGTTAATGTATGGAAAGCACCCGCTTTTGGATATAGACCGATTTATGATGTAAGTATGAACAGCTTAGCTGATAAAAAAAATACGCTTTCTAGCTTAGATGTACCTTATAGAATGAAACCACCTTAAACTGATTATGATTTGGTTGAATTTTATTTGATAAAATAGCTTCTGCCAGCGGTTTCACCCGCGTTCCGTGGGAACTACTCGCCGCACTCAGATAAAAAGTAGCCTTCCTCGATAAATGGGCTATCTAACACTGAAAGAATTTTTCAAATCGGGCTAGTACTTCCTGCGATTAGCACGTTCAAACAAACAAGCAAGGATAATATTCGATTGGTAAAATATGACAGATTCGTGTATGTTGACCTGCTGTCGTCTGTAAAAAATACCATTATGGTATTTTTTTACAAATCTTAATAAATATGTATTTTGTGATTTCAGAGCGACCATGAAAGACCGACGTTGTTGGAGTAGAATATTCCCAAAAACCCAAAATCCTCACATTGTGAAAATTCGATCACATAAACTTCAAACAAGCGAAAGAGCAGTTTCATGAGCTGAACAAAGAATTCAATCTTAGGGTGCGTCTCCATCTGGCGAATGTGCCGCGAATGCGCAGCTCGCGAGCCGTTTGCGAGCTGCCCGAGAGCGGCACACGTGCAATCACGGCAATGATTTGGTGCGCCAAAATGCACACGCGCAGCTCGCGTGCAGGGGGGTGATTCTCTAACGCAAAACATCTTTACAACCAAGAAATCATCGTTGCAACATCTATAAGTGCGCGATCGCAGCGCTTCAACGATGTTGACGGCGCGACATAGAACTAAAATATGGTTCCAAATGTATGAAAAATCATCCTCGCCTTCGACGACAACGACGACTTCGCCTTCGATTTTATCCTTCAAACCGAAAAACTTGTCATTTGTGAGGTCGTCGTTGTTGTCATCTATGATGTGTCAATTAGAGAATCACATGGCAGCTCGCGAGCCGATTGCGAGCTGCCCGCGAGCTGCGCATTCACGGCACATTCGCCAGATGGAGCTGCACCCAGATAAACCAAGGGCAGAAATTATCAAAAAACTTGTAAATAAACTTAATTTTTGTGTATGTTATAAATATTATAAGAAACATCTATACTAATATTAAAGAGGAAAACTTTGTTTGTTTGTTTGTTTGTTTGGTTGTAATGAATAGGCTCAAAAACTACTGGACCGATTTTAAAAATTCTTTCACCATTCGAAAGCTACATTATCCACGAGTGACATAGGCTATATTTTATCCGGGTACGGGCAGTAATTCCCACGGGACGTGAGTGAAACTGCGGGAAAACGGCTAGTATATTATATACTATACTAAACTGTAGACTAAGATTTTATAAAAGCTTCAAAAAATAAATAATAATTTAAATTGGTTTGTTTTATTTAATTTTACCGTCAGCTAGCATTTATCTAATGTCTTAGATAATTATGAAAATATTAAACTTAAATAGAGAACTTAAATTGAATTAGATTTAATTTGTAAATATCTCTTTTATATATTTTTTTTATAATCCTGTAAATAAGTGTACATACATATTTTATTGTAATAATCAGTAATTGTGTAATATGCTTTTTGTGTCAGGATAGTTTTAACTTGTACCTTACATTTATCAAAGGTTATTTCTATTATTAAATTAATCTATATTTCCATTTCATGTATTCTATAATAGAAAGTGCAAAATGATAACCAATAGAGAACATCTAATAAAACTTATTTAGAAACTTCTTTTGACACGATATTCCAACAAAAATGATCGATGCGTAAGAGAAAATGAAGACAAGGCAGAGCATAGTGCTAAAGTGGGACAGGACTACAAGTTCAAAAGAAACATACGACTACCTTTAGAATGAAACTAAAACCATCCCATAAAAACATTAACAAACTGCATTATACAGCAATTGACTACCTCGTTGGTCTGGCTATCGCATAACCGCCTGCTGTGCACAAGGTCTCGGGTTCGATTCCAGGGTTGGATCGAAATCGCTTTGTGGGTTTTAGAAACTTTCACAAAGCAGCCCGGAGTCTGGAAGTTGGTAATTGATACACCCGTGCATCGGAGATCACGTTAATGTCGGTATATGAGAGTAAAGAAACAAAGAGTGCACCTGCGTCAGCGCAAACGCTTGTGCACTATAATGTGTCCTGCGCAGCTGGCTGATCTCCTTATATGAGAACAGCCGCCGTGGTCGACAATCGGCTTTGGACGCCATTATTATAAAGCAGAAGTGATCAAACACTTACTATGGTTAGCAAGTCAAATGAACAAAGCCGATGCAACAATAAAATGCCAAAGAGTGATTTAAACAAAGCTATCGATAATCAAACAATGTTTTAAGAAATAGAAGAAATAAAACTAATAAAAAAAAACAAGAAAACACAAATCGTTAGAAGTTCGTCAGACAGAAGTGCTAATGAACAAATATTTTGAAACTAGAGATTTTACGTTAGATAGACATATAACCAAAACTGGTAAAGAAAACAAAATAAAAGCAAATATTAATAAACATAATACAGTACTTGAATTTTAAGAAATTAAACTTTTATATAATGAAGTATCTATTATCTATTAATTAAAATAAAATGATAAATGAAGATTAGATAGGTCGTGAAATGATACTGTGTCTTTACAAATTCAAATTAATAGTCGCCATGAGCTGACGTATTTTATTATTATGTCTGTGTTCAATTTGGAAATAAAACAATGATTTTAAATGTGAGTATTTTTTGGGTCTTTATCTAGTACACTTTTTGTATCTATCCAAGAGTCTCTGTCGGTTCGATTTTTGTTTATCCTAAAAATCTATGCGGTCCTACGCCCGACCTCTCTCCGGGCATGTCACATTGCCATCCCATTGAACTATAGATTTGAGAAGAATAGAGAGTGCGCCTGTTACTGCGGTTCTGTACTATAACTGGTCCTTTGCAGACTATCTTTCTTCCACCCTTTAACAGATGACTTTGTGACACCTTTGTCTTCGTTCTCTTCATATTTCAGATTATCACTTTGATCCTCGTCATCATTAAAGCCACAAAATGTTCTATGGTCCTCGACGCTGCCTCTCAGAACACGGTCTACGTGACAGAGTATTGTCCCAAGCAAAAATATTGCAAAGAAGGCACCCATGTCATGTGCATGTATTATGATCCTGTGAGTAGATTTTCTCGTAATAAAGCTTTTTGATGCACCATTTTAACAATCGACTATGAATCTTCCGTTATTTACGATAAGGTTGAAAATCTATCGTCTGTACAAAGTTAATCATTTGACGCCTCATGCATTTTCATGGTTGAATGTGGTAGTGACTTGATCAAACATTTTTTACAGGCATTCTAATTAGCAAAGATATTTAACGAGAACTTTAAAAACTAGAGAGTGGTTAAATTAAAACTAAATTGCATCGAAGTTATGTTCCTTATGTTTATTTTACACTTCTCTAATAGTAATAGATATTAATATTTAATTCTAAATGTGTGCCATGAACCAGAATACTTCCAAAATTACAAACTAGTTTTATCCTTAGAATCAAGAATTTGGACCTCGCTGCGGGGACCCCATCCATATCAAGATAACTACCACTATGGTCGACAAAATACTAGAATATGTTAATGAGTAAGTTTTCTTCTAAGTTACATCACAGCCATATGGCATACACTTCTGAACTACGGCCTTTTCTCTTTAGACATTCAAAAGGCCTGTTTGTAATCGCCTTGCGTCCACGCTACTACTTTTGGCAGTGGTGGTCTCCACTCTTAGATATTTCTATAACAACATACTATCGATTGTTTTTAGGGTTCCGTACCCAAAAGGGTAAAACGGGACCCTGTTACTAGGACTTAGTTGTCTGTCTGTCTGTCTCCACGCTTTATCTCATTAACCGTGATAGCTAGAAAGTTGAAATTTTCACAAATGATGTGAAATAAAAAGAAAACTTGTGAAACCGCAAATTATAAGTTTGTTATTCATACATTTGTATGAAAAACAAAGTTATTTTTTGCGGTCCGAAAAATGTTTGTATTTTGGCTAGTTGTAGGTAATAGAAACGATATTTTTTCATATATAATGGTACGGAACCCTCCGTGCGTGAGTCCGACTCGCAATTGGCCGGTTTTTTTAAGTCCATCTTGGAAACCATTGATTGAGTAAAGATATAGGAAACTATCGTGAAGAAACCTGGACTGTAATTTCTGCAACCACCAAACCTTGAGTAAGCGTGGTGATTAACGCTAATTGTATGAGAGTGCCTGCAGTGGAGCGAATAAGAAGATGATTAATGAAACTTTTGTTTGAATGAATTCAGGGTAAGACGCAGAATAGCAAGCGGCACAGAGAAGGGTATGGGTAATGAGCTGTTACCAAAAGCGTTCGGTATGATGAAGATGCAATGGGATAGAGAACTAGCAACGCTAGCGCAAGTGTTGGCTAATCAATGCCTTGGTGGGCGGGAAGATCTTTGCAGATCAACAGGTATGAAAACTTTTTGGCCTGTGATTAATTTCATTCGTGATCGGCATCGTATGTTTAAGCTTGCATTCCTCTTTGTCGACACAGTCATACATATTTTATAATTTCTAGCTCCTGTTATGATTACAATGATAAAATATTCATGAGAGACAGAGCTGAAAAACGTATTCAATAACTAACTTTGCTTCTCCAAGAAGACATGAGTATTATTTGCTTTATCCAAAAGATAAATATCATGTGGATTCTGTTCCATTTTCTTTCCAATCCTAAGGTTTTTTTTAACTTGGTTAATTTTCCAGAGCGATTTCCTAATCCAAGCCAGAGCATCGCCATCATCCACTTCACATATCCAGACTGGGAGTATTTGAAAAACAACAATGGCACCGAAAAAGGACTGAATGAAGAAAAGCTCACATTTGCGCTACAAAGATTTATAAAATCTGCGCACGCTCTGAAAAGAACTGTGAACAAGGATATTATTATGGACTTTCCACCTATAAATGAGTTAGTATGATAGTGCATTATTTATAAAGAATTGAAAAGAAAAAATATTATGATGAGATAGGACTTACAGAGCAAACGCAGGATTTCATGTATACTTGTTCAGCAGTAGTCAACAATAGTCTGATATAGAGAAGAAGATAAAGGCTCGATGCCTTTTGATGTTTACAGATTTCTAGCTCCCACCATCGTTTTGACCCGCGACCTGTGGGCACTTCTAAAAAAATCCTATAACCTTCCTCAATAAATGAGCTATCCAGCACTGAATGAATTTCTCAAATAGGACCAGTAGTTCCTGAGATTAGCGTGTTCAAACAAAAAGGCAAGCAAAAAAACACTTCATATTGCATAGATTTGAGCACGTTCAACTTATTTAGTTAAATAGTTATAAGATTATCAGTAAATTAGTGTTCAATTTAGGTTTTATAAATTATTTAACTAGGTTTTATTCTATGGCTATCACACACTACAATATTTTAAGTATTTCTTTCGCAAGACTTCCAGATACAAACGCCAAATACTACCTCAACTTAATACGTGGTTCTGCTACTCACATTGGATGTGGCTTATCAGCTTACTCCAATTACAAAATCGGTGATGGTGAAGAGTCTATTCAGAACGTAAGTTTTAAACTAGAAAGTCAAGATTTTAAACATAAAAATGTTGCTAGTGCTTTGATCTTCCATCCCATGAACCATCTTACTCTTTTGCTACCTATATTTTTTGAACATACACTTAATATTCTGATGCCTATTTTCACCACTATGCCCTAAAATTTAGGTGTCTGCTAAACCAAAATATAACTTCGGCTAAGTGTCCCATAATTTTTGGGGCTTAAAAGTGGCTAATTTTCTTACTAGCTTTTACAATTTTACATTCACTACCAGCAGCCCTCGGGATTTTCTAGAATCCTTTCAGGGGGCACGGCAGTGCCCCCGCCAAGTCAAGCAGAAAAAGCGGCACGGCCGTACCATCCTTTTCTCGAAGCAATTCAGGCTATTTTCGACCCACTATAATTTCGTTGTGGATAAAACAAGAAGCCTGAATTTTTTGTAATCTATATTTACAAATACCTAATATCATAAATAGATTAGAATAAGGGCAGGGAGATAGATAGACCTAATATCATAATATCAAAATGATTTTCTGCATTTTTAAGCTTTCAACTTTCCCAGTTTATCGACATTTTCTTCATAAACTAATGTTCTTTTTTCCAGAGTGTCCAAGTCGTGTGCAACGTATCTGATGGGCCTCAGATTGGGGAGCCTCTATACAACACGAACGCCCCGTTCCCTGGAGGAAGTTACTCCAAGCGTTGCGGATGTCCTAAGGGATACAAAGAAACTCGCGGCTGTCTTTGTGAAGAAGATTCAGTCTACATGTGGAAGAGTTTGTTTCTTTTATTCATAACCTTATAAAGATTTTGATGCGAATTTCTAAAACACCGAAAAATTCTTCGGAAACCGGCTGACATGGTACAGGCATGTGATGCGAAGAAATGAGGATTATGTTGTGAGGAAGGTTTTGAGCATGAATGGGAATGGAAATTGTGGAAGGAGGCAACGAAATAAACGATGGTTGGATTGTGTGAAAGTTGATACGGCTAGGAAGAATATTACTTGTGAGATGACGGCAGATAGAAGAGTATGGAAGAAGAAAACATGTTGCGCCAATCCCAAATAAATTGGGGAAGGGGCAAGAAGATGATAATAGTGATGATTTCTAAAATACCCACAAAACGTGCTTGTTGGAATTTATGAAATAATCGTTAACGACCTTTTTAGCCTTTTCCCAACTATGTTGGGTCGGCTTCCAGTCTTATAGGATATAGTTGAGTACTTGGAAAATTGGAATCGGCAGTGATTCTTGATTAAAATATGTTTTGTTTTGTTTAGGTACAGTAACTGCATCATTACCAGGATATCTCAATATGAATCCAAAGTTTAAATACAAAAAACTTAAAGGTTCGTAGTTTTCATAACATTTCCATTCTTTTTCATCAGTTTTTATGGGCTTTAAATGGATATTTTCATTTTCAGATCCTATAATAAAATTAGAATCATTCAGACCATTACTGGAGCGTGGAAGACTTCAAGTAAAATCTGGATCTCAGGAAGAAGACAAGATAGATTCTAGCAAAAGCACAGAAACGATTACACATAGTGATGAACAACCGGACGATGTTAAATTAATAAAACCTATACTTACAATCAAACATACTCCTTCAGAATCTAACATGGATGACGACGATATGGAAGGAGAGAAACAACAAGCTTATTTCAGGTTTGTGAACCATATTGTGATGTAAGAAAAATACTGTTGAGAACTTTCGTAACGTTTGATCATTTTATTTTTTACAGAGGTCGCAATACGTCATTTGATGATAATTACAGTCGAAAAGTTCCTCTACAAAGTAGGAAAACTGAAAATCAATATAAAGAGGTAATTATACATCATTTTGGAATATACACATTTATATTTGCTATAGTAGCTTTGTTTTGTTAAAACCATTTTTCTTCAATATATGTTTAATCGGATTAGTTCCAACGGAATTAATTCAGGTACTAAAATTTAATAACATTTACTTCAGATGAAAAGAGTTACACCGCCAAAAAGGAAGTATGCGCCAACATATGTCAAGAATTTACCTATTCGACCTGATACTTCTAAACCTCAAATGCGTTTACGAGAAAAACCAGTAAACATTGTAGACGAAGTATTAAATGTTGATGAAGAATCGGCTACTGAAGGTCTACTAGACGTTGCAGAAGAATTCATAATTGACAATGACCGACTTTCAAACGTTAAAAGGTTTCCTGACAAAAAAAGTAATAAAGAACGCAATCCGAATAAATTGCTGCATATCCTGAACATACTAGAGCAAGAAGTTAAAAACACTCAATTCGATACTAATCTGCATAAAGAATTTAATACTAAAATGCAAAGAATATATGAGATTGCTGCACCTCAAGAAAGTGCAAAGCCACAACGTGAAGTTATAACGCAATTTGATGATACGGATAAAAAATCGCAGGACAACAAATATGCTACGGATAGCTATAAAAATATTGAGGATGAGATAATTACATTGAGAAGACAACCAAATCGTTCGCAAATAGATGTTATCAAACGCAGCCGTAATGATGATGAATTTATTAAAGACCCAAGCTACGATTATGTTGAGACAAATCCTGGCAAAGCTATAGACCTACCCAGATACGGTACTAGTACAGATAACCCATATGAAAATGTGCTTACCAAGAAAAACCACTACCATTCGAACCGAAACAATCAATCTATGGATAACCGAAACTCCCATTTTAAATACAATGATATTTTGGACGGCAAAGTCACTTTAGATCGAGAGTACCGACATAACGATGTACCAACTCGCAGATTCCTAACTAAAGCACATAGAACAATAGACAATGATATGATAGTTAGAAAAACGATTTTATCAAAAGCACTAGAAGATACGGATAATGCTGATAATTATAATTTTAATTATGAAGAGAAAAACGTAGTTGTCGCCAACCCGATAGAAAATAGGATTAATAAAAAGTTGCAGTATGCTAACAAAATGAAGGTCAATAAGAGTTCTGCAAGGAAAATGTTTTTGGTACCAGAGAGGAGAGCGCAGTTTAATCCAACATTTCAACAGACGAATAAGGTAAGTTTACTTCATGTACACTATATGCCTAGTTTCTTTCCCTGCATCATTTGGAAATAACGTGGAATCCATTCTAAGCTAAAACAATTATGTACAAGTGATTCTACAAAAAATCTTGTTTTTCTGCCAAAAAGAAATTATCAAAATAATAAGGGTCCTAGAGACCTAGTAAATAGCCTCGTGGGATCCATAATGATGGCGTCCTAGCCGATTATCGGCCACGGCGGCTGTTCTCCTGCAAGGAGATCAGCCAGCTGCGCCGGACATATTATAGTGCACAAGCATTTGCGCAGACACAGGTACACTCCCTATTCCCTCACTCTCATAACCCGATGGGACGGCAATCCGACACGACCGGAGAGAGATCAGGCGCAAGATCGACATTAACGTGCTCTCCGATGCACGGGATCCATAATATTGACGTTTAAAAGGCACTTTTCTATGCTGTCTGCAGGAGTTATGATAGCTATAAAATAATCATACATTTACATA
Organism: Heliothis virescens; assembly: GCA_002382865.2. Taxonomy (NCBI): domain Eukaryota; kingdom Metazoa; phylum Arthropoda; class Insecta; order Lepidoptera; family Noctuidae; genus Heliothis; species Heliothis virescens. The sequence goes on from NWSH02000081.1 coordinate 10,260,872, forward strand.
GCCGAAATCTTATATCTCATTTTAATTTCAGAATGGAGAATTGCGTCAGATGAAGCTTTTGCGGCCAAAATTTGAGGACATGTCCTCAAAATATCCGTTCCAAAGACAGCTACCATACTTATCTGACAGAGAGCAAGAACAGCAATGATTTGAAAAACTGAGAATATTTCTAACATATTTTTTTTGGACTCTGTAGCTTTTGCCCGTGATTATTCATTCCTTTTCTCCGCTGTCTTTACTATGTGTATATGTCTGTATGCGATTATCTCGCGTTCTGCTGAACTGATTATGATGCAGTTTCCAGCAAAATATTTGTCAGAATTAGAAGAAGGTTTTGGGCAAATTGACCGACAAAAATGGAGGTTCGCACATTTATACGTTTCTGAGATATCGTGATAAGTGAGTGAATGAGGCAGTGAATTCTCTTCCATAATTTATATTTTCGCTATAACTTCTAATTGTTCCTTTTTTGTGCTTTTTATTGACACAAACACTATGTAATCTGGAAGGTATTTTATAAATTTTGTACTTAGTTATAAGTTTAATCAAAATAAAGTTAAGGTTAATTAAAACGCATTAATTTTTGGACCACAAGCGTTATTATTAATCATAATTTATTACTCTTTTATTTTACCCCAGTTGGTTTCAGATGAATTTCGATTCATCGAACATCGTTTTTATCCGCGCACCCGGATAAGTATGAGCTTCATAGCCTTCTTCGGCAATTTAACTTTATAACACTGAAATAATCTTTCAAATCAATAAAGTGGTTCTAAAGATTAACCAGATCTATTAGCTTAGATAACTTAAATTAATAACATACTATAACCAGAGTAACAGTTCATAATGTTTATACTAGATAAAAAACTTGCTGCACAAAAGCACTTAAGGAGAGAACTTATTTCAACGATGTTCGAGGCTAGATTATGGAACCTGAAGGTTAGGCCGTTAGGTCCTTAATGACTAAATCCCACCCACGTTCTTCAGGAGTCCTTCAGGTTCCTGTCATCATCATTAGCCTTTCTTTTATCATTCAGGTGTCCTCGAGATGTTTTCCTTTACCTTTAATCAGCCATTGGTGTCTAAGATATATTTAGATAAAAAAGTCGTTTAAAGATAAAAAGTCGCTTATTCAAAGTAGGCTGAAAATCAGCACTTTTTGAAGGTCAATTTAACAAAAAGACAGCCCCCAAAACGCCCGCCCTTCACCACTTCCTATGTGTTTTCGCTGGGAAGAAGAAATGGTGGAACAAACTCCCCAGGTTAGAAAGTACATACTTAAAAAAGTTGTACTGGTACTTGCCTGACCTAGAATCGAACCCACACACTCATACTTGAGAGGTTGGTGCTCTACCCACTAGGCCACCACGACTCAGATCATGGAGGGACGTGCTTGCCATGTTCCAGTGTCAGAACTCTTTTAAGAAATCCAGCAGCCATGTTTCCAATTACTGGGTAGAACTAGGCTACCACATGCTTAAAGCTGGTCTAACGTCCATTTTACTTTGATAGAACATGGCATTCAATGATGATCTTACTTTTATGATGATTTCGAGTTTATCGAGTTCTTTCGTGTTTCGGAAGGCACGATAAACTGGTGGGTCCCGGCTGTCATTTGAACATCTTTGGCAGGGTAGTCAAAGCCAGAAAGTCGACAACCAGTCTTACCCAAGGGGTGGCCAGGTTGCCCGGGTAACGGGTTTGTGGAGGTCAGACAGGCAGTCGCTCCATGTAAAACACTGGTTCTCAGCTGCATCTGGTTAGACTGGAAGCCGACCCTAACGTAGTTGGGAAAAGGCTAGGCAGATGATGTACTTTTATGATGATCAGACAGTTTCATAGTTTATCATTTGGCGTACTATTAAATCCACATCATAATAATTATCAATTTATGTAACATCAATAATGTAACAAAATGTTAATGAAATAAATATGAATGTGAACACAATAATTAATGACTTCTTTATATCACATAATATTGGAATAAGCTAAAAATGTAATTTTTTAATAAGATTCTGGTTTATTTATTGAAAGCTCTAGCATTTACTAAACTTCTACAAAATCATAAACCATATTTGGCTGTACAGGTGACGAACACGTGACTGCCATTAAAAAATCTACCATCAGCAAGAACAATCGGATCTCAAAACACAATACCAAGAAATCGACGCAACATGTTCTTAAAGGCAAAACGTGAAAATAGAAAATTCTATCCTACATTTCAGTTCCATTCAGGCTTATCGCTGGAAAAGTAAACAATTGTTGTTTTTTTTCGTCACCACAACTTCCTCCAATAAGACGGAGTTTAAAATCTCAGAATGTATTGAGAAGGAAAAACAAGTGATCGTTCCACGTTCTTTTAATGAATTGAAAAAAATGGCGCGTCCTTTGAAAATTTTAATTCTTTTATGTTCGTTCGTTTTTGTGTCGGCCAAAGAGTTGCATTTGAAAGGAGTAAGTGATAATATTTGTGTTTAGTGGTTTATGAAAAGCAGGAAACGGCGTGTTTTATTTTACTTCAACAATTTATACATTTTTGAAAAACTGGGTAGTGTAATGCCTAAATTCTTATTGCAAATTCGTTAACATCGGGTTCTCAGCTATGATTTTTCTAAGCCAACCAAATGTAATTTTGAACTAATTTGAAGCAAGCAACGTGATCAAATATAATTTTTAATCTTTTTGATTAATATGATTTCATTTAATTTACGAGACCAACTCTGTAAATTTCTACAAAACAGAATTAAATTGGAAAGTCTTAAAATTAACAATCCTAAATCAAATAAGACAGATTTAAGTGCATTTTTTTAATATAAATTTTATTTCTAACGTCTAACGTGGTTTCGACTTGAAAAATGATTCTTTTGTAGCATTTACAGCGTTTTCAACGATATTCATTTATTTGAAGAAATATTTTTCTATTCATCATTATTCTCATTCTTCTGGCCTAATCCTAATTTCTTACTGAAGCATACGAGTATCTTTAAGTTCCATACTTCTACGTCTGACGTCGTCTCAGAAGTAAACTTCTTACCTCGAAATACTCAACGCTACTTAGTTAGTTCTAAATAAAAGTGTTTCTGTTGAGTAAAAAATGTGAAAAAATGGGAAAAAAAGTGGGAAAGACATGAAATATGTATTAGCAGTCTTCAAAATTGGGTGGCGTTTCAATATTCGGCCGTTAGATTTCTTTCTACACAATAAATAGCGTCTTAGCCGATTGTCGGCCACGGCGGCTGTTCTCATAGAAGGAGATCAGCCAGCTGCGCAGGACATATTATAGTGCACAAGCATTTGCGCAGACACAGGCGCACTCTTTATTCCCTCACTCTCATAACCCGATGGAACGGCAATCCGACACAACCGGTGAGAGATCAGGCGCAGGACCGACATTAACGTGCTCTCCGATGCACGGGTCTACACAGGATTATCATACCATAAAGGTTTTTTTTGGATTTATTTCATGTTCAATTGTTGTTTTTTACAGACATTAGAAGCCAAAGATAAAGACGGCAAAGGTTTTATGAATCTATTCAACCATCAGGATACGCTTAGCAAAAATGAAAGGGTACAGTAATATTTTATACAAATACGGATTTCTAATTAGTTTTTCCTCACATTTTTACCCACGTTCCTAGAAAATCACATTCCAGAACTGGATAAAATACTCTTTGTCAGACTGCAGAATATCTATTTTAAATATTATAAAGCTTATTCTATCAGAAGGGAGTGAATGTCAATATGACGAATGACATTGAAAAATGGAAACAAAAAACATATTGCACCAACCCCAAATTCAATTGGGAACAGGGCAGGTAGATGATGATCCCTGCGGGGCCCACTTGGGCCAGAACCCGTCGGGGCTGCGTGTTGTTCGAAAGAGTTACCGCGGCCCTAGCACAAAAGGGCTCCCGAAGGAACACGGCGGATTTAAGTGAGTAAAAGTCTGACGCTCACTCACGCTATCGCCCACAGAGGGAGGGGTCATACTGATAATTACCCATCGATATAAAAAAGGTAGATGATGATGAAAGGTTATCAACAATTTAAACCATAATCCATCTTTATTTTCAGTTCGCCCGCCACGTCAAAGCAGTAACAGAAAGTATTCTAGATCACCTTCTAAACGAAATCAAACAAGAATACTTCAGTGAGAACTACAACCCAAACAGTCCAATACCTCGCTTGATAAGAAACTTAAACAAAGAAATGAAAAGGAATGAAAGAAACAAGCTGATGAAGGAGAAGGAAAAAAGAAAGAAGGTCAACAAGAAGAGAAACAAAATGGTCAGGAAGAAATTGAAATTGGCGACAATGAAACCAATTTAGATTAAGAGGCTAATTGTAATGTAATGGGTGTTTATGGTTACTATAATTTATTGATTACAACATTAAATGAAGCTGTGGTTTAAATTGCACCAATCTTAACTGTAAATGGGAGTTTGATGAGATAAACTAGATCGATTGTGATGGTACGGAAATAGATAAGGTATCTCATCAGTTTTGCCAAAAATCAGTACCCTATATGCAGGCTCATACTGTGAAATTCAATAACCTATCTATCGATTTATTTACTAGAGAAAAGACTCTAGTTAGTAAATCAACTGATAGATACGTTGTTAGGAACGGCCTTTAGATATAAACAGCTCATAAAGATCAGATAGAAAGGTATTTCAAATTATACAAAGCAATCACCTGCTTTTAGTTAAACTGGAACTTTAAAGGTAAAAGGATAATGTGATGATGATGGCGTCTTAGCCGATTATGGGCTACGGCGGCTGTTCTCATATAAGGAGATCAGCCAGCTGCGCAGGACATATTATAGTGCACAAGCATTTGCGCAGATACAGGTGCACTCCCTATTCCCTCACTCTCATAACCCGATGGGACGGCAATCCGACACGACCGGTGAGAGATCAGGCGCAGGACTGACATTAACGTGCTCTCCGATGCACGGGTGTATCAATCACCAACTTCCAACTCCGGGCTGCTTTGTGAAATCGCTTTGTGGGTTTTAGAAACTTTCACAAAAGGATAATGTAGAATAGGGGCGAAAGCATTCAGTCGTATGGAAAGTATTTGTACACTACAAACTTCAGATGATAAGGATTTGTACAGACCAGACTAGATGAGCTAGAAAACTGCTGTATTTACGACTGCAGAAGTAGGGATAAGAGTCTGATCACACTTTAAAAAGAAGTACAACATAAGCGTCTAATTTTGCTTCCAATATTTTAGGACTCCAAATTAATCGATCGATTCAATCCATTCCATAACAGCATGATATAAAACGATTTTAATGAGCAACGCCTAATTAGCTATATCTGACAGATACTTCAACAGAAAAGTAATCCAAATTTAAAAACATTTGTTTGAACAAGCTGTTATTAGAAACTACTAGTCCGATTTAATTAGACAATTATTTCAGTGTTTGATAGCCCACGTATCGAGGAAGGCTCATAGGCTAATATTAATAGGCTGCTTTTATCCGGTTGTGGGCAGTAATTTCCTCGAGACTCGGGGGGTTTCACTGGTAATACAGAGGTCCTCAGGACAGGATTAGGGAAAAAAGGATAAGAAAAAGGAAACATTTTTAAATCTGAGCACAGGCGTGATTAGAATGAGAGTGTTCTAAAATAGTAATAAGACCATAAAACTATTCATTCATTTTAATATGTACAATAATATCAACGGGCTTTCTATTATTAACTTCATCTGAATCTATAGTGATCGTGGCGTTTCTGCTTTCTTCTTTCGGACCCATTTTCACGAACTTCTTTCTTAACCTCCTTCTATGTTCTTTTCTATGATTCTTTTTACTGAATTCTTGTATTTCTTTCTCTGTTGTAGTTTCTGGTTTTTGTTCCTGATTCTCTTGGGGTTCTGGCTGTGGTTCTAATTGTTCTTCTATTTGTTCACGTTTAGGTTCTAGCTTCGGTTTAAGCTTATTCTTAGGCTTATGCTTTCTCTTGTGCTTTTTACTTTTTTTCTTCTTTTTAGGAACCTCATGTTTTTCTGTCACTTCATTCATCGGTGTTTCTAGCTCAGTTTCATTCTGAAAAAGGATGGAATATTAATTTATGTTGTTATAGAAATGAATTAATTAATAGATTCATTTAGCTTGAGTTAAATTTTGCAAGGATATAGTAACACTCAGTTATGTGCCTTCATCTTCAGAAATATTTACAAATATTTTAAGCGTACTACATTAATAGTCCTCCAGCACCATTTATAAACCAAACAAACTTTATGACCGTATGTTAATCTAAACTACCATTCAAATCCAACGCCTACAAAGCACCCTTGTTACTGATTGGCCGAAAACTTTTTCCATAGCTACGCAAGACCCAACAAATTCTCCCAATTGGTTAATATGTGCATTCGAAATTTCTCTTCCACAGATTTATCCAGTGAAATCAAACTATGTGTGTAAAATGCCTTTATTTTCACCATTTCTTAGTTCCTCATCACCCGTCAATAATTCTTTAGCCTTTAAACTTACTTCTTTTGTGATATCACTGGCATCGGGTGCAGTCACGGGATTAAGATCAGCTAGTTCTTGCTGGTTTACGTAAGCTGATAAATTAGGGTCTTCTTCATTAGAATTTATTTTTTTCTTAGCTTTCTTTTTCATTCTTCTAGGGATATCTATTACTTCGTCGGTCTTCGTTTTAATTTTTGTGAGTATCTGGTTCATCGCTCCCTACAAAATGTATTTTGATATTCTATTGTTTGTGGCTTTTATATTACTAATTATAGAATACTATCAAGCTAACAAGACTCATTCTCTGTGATCACGACTGATTTTAATATCATCATAACATTATTTACACACTTTTCCCCACTTAATGATTATTTCTAGTACATTGTAATATAATCTGTCTCCGCTGTTTCTTTAGTGTCGTTGGTATTAAGAATTATATTTCGGGGTACATTAATTTGAACAAATTATCTGCATATATCTACCTTTCTTTCCATACTGTTCATCCAGTCTCCAGCAGCTGCAAAATGTTCTTCTGCTTCCACCTGTAAAAAACACATTTTTAGTTTAATATAGTTGGACTTACCTTTGAAAGAATGGAAGACCTTGATGAAAAGGCCCGTTTACACATTGCAATTTCATTGCCCGTTGCTTGCCATTTTATTACAGCAAGATGCTACTTGCACTGTGTAAACGTAATCGTGCAATAAGTAAATGGTCGCCTGTCAAATATTCCTTCAATAAAATGGCAAGCAACGGGCAATGAAATCGCAATGTGTAAACGGGCTTTTATATTTTTTTATAATACTGATTATAATATAATCATTGAAACTACTTATTATTTTAAATTATATTAAAAGACTCACTTCATTGCTGTGGTGATAATTTATAACGAGAACAGCTAACAAAACTGCTTGCAATGAAAATATACTTATATGCATTCTCCGTCCGTGTGTTCTACGTAGTGTATAAATCTGAACTGTAAGCCTATGTTTTGATTATCTCACTCGTGACTTTGGTGAACAATTGATGTTTACCGTAAACTTGGTTAAAAACCGTTTTGTTCGTAAATATTGTAGGATATTTCGGAAATCATATTGTTTTTTCTCTATTTTTGGCAGTTTTAAAGCTGCTACCGTTACAATTGCATAGTTGCGTTGTAGGACAGAAGACCTGTATACAATGATGGACAGAAGATGGAACAGTATTTTTTCTCATTATGGTTCAGCTTTAATAATCTAGCAAAAATTCTCTCTGGTGGTACAGACAACAGCAAGTCAACGTATCCGAATCTGTTAAATTTTACCAATGAAATGTTAACCTACCTCCATTGTGATAAGGTTGAAAATCGAGTGCAGAAATTTGACAGATTGTGGTAACTTGATGTGCTGTCGTCTGTACATATATTACAAAACCATCTCATGATGGTATCAATAAAACGGGAAACAAAGTGACTCAAACAAAATTTTCTGAAGACGTGACGGAATACGAAACATTTATCCGAGAAGGAATGAGCGTTAATCACCTCGTTTTCTCACTGCGGGTTGGTGATTTCAGACTTTAAAGTCCAGGTTTCCTCGAAATATTTTCCTTAACATTAAAAGAGGCTGATGCTTTAATCACTGGACCACTAAGAACTTATCCGTTGGTCGATGACTCATGGCGTTGAACGTGGTTGGTGCACTAGCTTCTGCCCGCGTTTCCAGAATGTGCTACTTCCTGCACCCGGATAGAAAATAGTTTTTTGTTATTTTGATGTATAAGTTTTATTACTGCCAAGTTTCATCAAAATTCCTTCAAGTATTTTTTTTGTGGATGAGTAATAAACATACATACATCCGCACAAACTTTCGCATTTGCAATATTATTAAGAAGTAGGACTAGTTATGTCAATACAGTCGTCTTAAAGCAGAATTTAATATTCTGTCTATCTCTGGATTTGCATACTAGAGATAGGAATTTGACATTACTTGTATGGGGCCAATGTCAAAATTCTATCTCTAGTATGCAAATCTAGAGATAGATATGTTATTGGGAACGGCCGTTAAATAAAATACAGCTATCCAGATGCATTGTCCAGCCTAGTTTGTAAGAGTCTAGACGGATATAACAAAAAACGAACTTAAAAATATTCCACAAACTAAGTTAGGCCAAGTCGTATTATTCTAGCAAAAATATACCATAACACTTTCATTATACGGCTCATTTTGACATGTATATAAGTAACGATTGTTGGTCATTTTGGCCCAATTAGCAGACCTGCACTAATTTACTTCTTTGAATCCAATGACCGGTATATTGGAAGTATTGATAAATAAAATAATGTATTTTACAGCTAATTTTTCAACAGGTCACGATACCCAAATCTGTCAAATTTTACCAATCGAACATTAACCCTCCACTATTGTGATAAGGTTGAAAATCTATTGCAGAAATTTGACAGATTGTGGTAACTTGATGTGCTGTCGTCTGTATTAACATAACTGTAATTAACCATATCACATCACACATATAAGTATGTCAGTAAACAGCTTGTTACTTCATTTGTGGAAAATCATCAAATTACCCCTCCCGCAGCCTGAGGGAGCGTCAGACTTTTACAGACTGAACTACGCTGGGACTTTGTCTCGCACGGGGTCGCAGCATCATGCTGAACGAGGGCCGTATTGTGATGGGATCCTGGATAAATGGGAGAACTCTTCAAATTTCATACGCTTTTTTATGTCGATGATATTATTACCGGACCGACTGTCACTGTGAGTGGGCATGGGTATTAAAGATATTATTATAGCTTTAGACCCGAAAACTGAAAAGCATAAAATAAAAAACTTTTTACAAAAAAACAAAACCGACTTCACAAAAAAACACTGAAAGGGATAAAAAAAGAAAACTTTTCACATGGCTCTAAAAGTCGGTGGCAAAATAAACACAGTCAACAGACCTGCAGACACCGACTTCTATAGCCATGTGAAAAGTTTTATTTTTTTATCCCTTTCAGTGTTTTTTATTGTTTTATTTATTATATTGATTGTAACTGTTATGTATTTAAGTATGCGTCCTCAATTACGCAATTAAATNAAAATAAAACTTTTCACATGGCTCTAGAAGTCGGTGGCAAAATAAACACAGTCAACAGACCTGCAGACACCGACTTCTATAGCCATGTGAAAAGTTTTATTTTTTTATCCCTTTCAGTGTTTTTTATTGTTTTATTTATTATATTGATTGTAACTGTTATGTATTTAAGTATGCGTCCTCAATTACGCAATTAAATGTATTTTCTTTCTTTTTCTTTCTATAAAAAATACATGATTATATAATAAAAAAATATATACAAAGTTCTCAAAAATGCTATTATTAGCACACATACGTCGTGAACAAAAAAAAAAAACCGGCCAAGTGCGAGTTGGACTCGCGCGCGAAGGGTTCCGTACCAAGCTGTAGTTCCACGCTTGAGTAACAGATGGCGTTGTATTCAAATTGCACTGCCTTTATAATTTATTGTATGGGGACCCCCCTTAATATATAACTTTTTTTAATTTTTAGTATTTGTTGTTATAGCGGCAACGAAAATACATCATTTGTGAAAATTTCAGCTTTCTAGCTATCACGGTTAATGAGATACAGCGTGGAGACAGACAGACAGGGAGACAGACAGACAGACAGACAGACAGACAGACAGACAGACAGACAGACAGACAGACAACGAAGTCTTAGTAATAGGGTTCCGGTTTTACCCTTTGGGTACGGAACCCTAAAAATCGAAAGCGATTCTTAGTATTTAAAAAATCATTCGTTTCTTTTTTATTCTTTTCTGTTTCTGTTTTTTTAAACAGAAACAGAAAAGATACTATCTTTTGATAGTATCTAAATATACAAAACAATTTTCTTATTTAAAATGCCTATCCATTCATGCCATCCATCCTCCATTTTACAATATATGTTTATTACATATAACAAAAAATACCACTCCCTTCCTAAAAACATTTTGAAACGACATCGAAGGCTCTCGCCATTCGAACTCACAATCGGTTCATCAGCCCATTGAACTTTTCCATTCGAATCAGCAAGTATTTGCACATATTGTCACACATAAACTCCATCTACATAGCATCATCTACCTAGTCTTTTGCAAACTACGTTGGGGTTGACTTCCAGTCTACCCGATGCAGCTGAGAACCAGTGTTTTACATGGAGCGACTGCCTGTCTAACCTCCACAACCCAGTTACCCGGCAAACCCCGATCCCCTTTGGTTAAGACTGGTTGTAAGACTTTCTGGCTTCTGACTACCCGTAACGACTGCCAAAGATGTTAATACATGACCCAGCAATTTATCGTGCCTTCTGATACACGGAAGAACTCTTTGTGATGTCACCCATCCACGGACCGACCACGTCAAGCGTTGCTTAACCTTGTCATCGATCGATCCGCGCAGCTTTGACTTAGCCACGAGCTCTTCTACATAATATTATTATAAAAAAAAACACGAAACGTCATCAAAAAAGGTCAAAGGACTGAGAAAAATAACTGTTAAAATATAACAGTCCCATAAGTTTTCTTATTTTGATCCTGCGCGGTCATTGACAGCCAGATTTCACACCTAACTGGTAATTATAACTGTCTCACTCTTACGCGTACAATAACCCATACGTGTGACAGAGAAAACAAATAGGAACGGTACATCTTTCTTATGGTACTGGAGTTCAGAGTCAAGGACGAATGCACTCGAGCTAGAAAGAGACAGAAATATAGTAACGATAAAGACAAATATATGGTCGTTACTTGGACCAAAAAAGATCGTGGAAGTCGATGCTCGTGCGCCGAACGCGATATTTGAATTTGAGTTCCACGTTCTTTTTTCGAATTAAATGTCAAGTGTTATAACGTAATAAAATTGTTTTCGCTATTTTTCGCGTGTAGCAACATTCGAATTTTAGATAATGTATACGTGTTTTCCCAGTTAACGGTGGATTGAGTCATGGATTGTCGCATGTCGGTGAAAAATTGTGATTTACGATAAAATTTAATTTAAAATAAAAACTTATTTATTTTATTGTGATTGTGTATGTAAGTTGGCTGTTTGACAATACTGGAATATTAAAAAAAAGACGGTAAGTTAAAAAAAAGTATTTATTTAAATAATAAACACCTACCGTGTTCCAATTTTGCCGGTATTTTTTTGGAACTTTTAGACAAAGTCAGATAATTTATGTAAATTATTAATATTCTAGATCCTTTCGAAAAAATGTGACAACACAATTATTTAGTTATACTAGCATTATAAAATAACAGCTATCACATAGAATTAAATGAATAAAAACCTTTTTACTGCTTTAGATTCGACGTCATCACATACCGTAGCCTACAAATGTACATAAATGCTCATAATCAACATATTTCATTCATTTGTAATTATCTTTTATCGATTTTACACACATCACACTTTTTACACAATCATTTTAAAGAAAATAAAATACAAAGGCCCAAAAAAAATACATAACTATTTAGCCGATAATACTACAGATTTTTTTTAATTTTGACTACTTTTCTACGGCATTATCTTAGAACTTTATCTGCAACATCTGAACCGCCTATTTGTTACCCCTTGAAAAGTTCCAGTTCATGTAACTGTCATAATATCAAGGAAAAAGTTCAAATTTTGAAATGATCCAGTAAAATGTTTACCCTATCTAGAATCGCCATATTCTTCGTGCCAAGTTATTGCATGAAAGTGTGTTCCTTCGATAAAATGGGTCAACTATCGGTACTTTTAATACCGCAGACCACATAATGGTTTATAGGCTCGCAAAAACTTGAATGCAAATTTTATTGCTTCTTGTTTTATTTATGGCTAGTGGCTATCGAATATCGGAGGAGCTCGTGGCTAAATAACAGTTACATGGATAAATCTAACTTAACTTGGCGCGGTCGTTCCATGGATGGGTGACCATCTTGCCATGACAAGTTCCTCCGTGTTTCGGAAGACAGGTTAAATTAAGGTAGGTCTCGGCTGTCATTTGTATATCTTTGTTAGTTCTTACGGGTAGTCTGAAGCCAGAAAGTCTAACAACCGCTCATGCCAAGGGATATCGGGTTACTCCTATCTATCTACCTAGGTCCAGATCTCTAGATCCAGATCTAGGTCAGATAGGCAGTTGCTCCATGTAAAACACAATTCTCAGCTACACTTGGTTACACTGGAAACTGATCTAAACTTAAATTGGGAAAGGGCTAGGCAGATGGTGATGATTTCTTAAAAAAGTAAAATTTTACTGTATCCACTACGTGTTTGGGCAGGAAATTCAGTCAGATATTGGTATTAAACTTAAATAACGCAGCAATGAATCCTGGATTAACAGAGTTAATTAGGTTTAGGTCTGTGTGACTACAAATACAAATATTACAATGTTTATTGCGTTTGCCTTAAATATGGCGATTCTGCTAAAACCATTAACATAGGTAACCGGCATATACTTAACGAACTACAGATGCATTTTAAGGCCACCTTTAGTAAAAATAAAGAGTGATGACAGACAAGAACGTTATCTCATAAGAGTCTCTGTGTTCCTCTTTTCAAGAACTGAACCCTAAAAATTTAATTTTTTGCACGATAGCCCCATAAAATATTTGTTTTATTTAAATTTTCTGTATTTGTTGTTATAGTAGCTATGATGGTTCATACAGTACAGGCTGGTCAGACAGACGGTCTTTTTTCTGCTTTTACCTCTGGGTACGGAACCCAAAAAAAAACGTAATCTATCTATCTACACTTATATAAATCTTCAGAGAGGTCAATTCTGTACATGAAATATATTTCCAAAATCACTATCAGGGGGTGATTGGGGATCGACACTAATGCCAAAATTGCACTCAGTAAAATTTTTGTCTGTCTGTCTATATAACCGTTATAGAAACAAAAACTATTCGACGAATTTTAACGAAACTTGGTACAATTATTATTCATACTCCTGAGCAGGTTATAGGATACTTTTCATCACGCTTCAATCAATAGGAGCAGAGCAGTGAAGCGAAATGTTGGGAAAACGGGCGAAGTTACTCATTTTTTAAGCTTCCGTCGCGTCACCTTAATGGTTAAAGCTACATAGAAATCATGTATGACGGAAATTTTCACCTTAAAATTATATAAAAATATCCCACGACAGCATATGTTTATCTTCATGACGCCCCGTTGTCGCTGGCATAAGCGACATGATCCGCGAAGGAAGTCGCTGGCAGAAGCTAGTCACTAATAATAATCGTTGTAGTCACACAATGTTATTATTGACACATTTACCTACTTTTATGATGTACTAGTAAGCAATAAATTGGATGTCAGAATATGAAACAAGTGTGTCATCAAAATTCCTAATTGCTGATACGATCAAAACTGTTTGGTCACACTATAAAGTGTATACATCGTATTTTTTGCATTTAATAATAAATTAAAATACGTTTTATCCACTTTATAATTAAATAGCTGTTTCCCTGTGGTTTCACCAGCGAACCGTGGGAATTTCTTCCCGTACCAGTGAATGAATTTTTCAATACGATTCAGTAATTTCGAAGTTTTTAGGGAACAAACTAACAGAAAAATATTTCTTCTTTATTTTATTATTGCGTAGTTTTAAAGATTTAAGCATACATGAGGATAAAGAGACAGAGAAAGCGATTTTATTTTATACTGTGTAATCATAGATATAAATTATTTTTGTGGTGATTAATAGAGGAATCATTTTTTTATTTGTACCCAAAAGACTCTGAAACTTCAGAACCGATTTTTTACAATTAGAAAAATCGTTAGTGCTATATTTCGCCTTATTACGGGAAGTACCTACCTACCCCCAAACCCGGGTGAAATAGGACTATAGTTAGTCTATGATGATAACGGGAGTGATACGGATAATCGAATGACGTTATATCGATGATCGCTATATCGAAAAAAAATATGAGTGGTACGCTATCTCGAAAGCTCATTATGTCGAAAACCGGTATATCGACTGACGCTATCGCGAACAACGGTATCTCGAAAAACTGTTTGAATGGTACGCTATTTCGAAAGTGTTCGTATAGATATACACTGTTGCGATTTGCGAATGGCAATGACGAATAACATCCCGAGAAATAAGTTTATTATTATAATATAGCGATTCAAATCTGGATTTGTCCGGGGATGCCTTATCTTTGTATTGCATTTGGGAATCGAGAGTTGTCTATACTAGGTACTAAGTAAAAATCTATTTCCTTTAGTTCAGTATTAATCCTTATCAAAATAAATATGTATAGTCATATACCTAGACAATAACGCACATTAAAATTGCCTTTTACACTAAGTATATCAATCAAATTAATAGTTTTTGATATATTGTCGCTAGAAGTAATGAGCGGCGAAGTCCGAAATCCAGCGGACGAAGCAGCGGGTGGAAGTACTTAGTTTATTATAATGTGATAAATAAAATAATAAAAACTAACGAGGGTTGACTCGAAATAATTTTTAGTTTCATAAACCACAGAATACTTTATTAGGTTCTATCTACAATTTTTGTTGAACAAATTTATTAATTTTGTGGATTCCTATACATTTTTATTGGTGGTTTGTCGATGTGTAAACTCGGGTTGTATGGCTGTATTCAAAAGCTCACTGATGAACAAAATACAACAACTCACAAAATTGAAAGAGTTTTGGCTAACATCCCACAGACGCCGCGCCCGCGCCGCCGCGAAATAACTGGAAAGAAAACGCCATCACAGTAATTTTACAAAAAAAAAACACAGTGTCCATTAATGAATTCATAAAAAGTATAGCTTTTAATACTAATCTATATTAAGTTCATTGAATCTTTAATTTTGTAATGAATATGAAAATGTTTTTATATTTGTACCACATACAATTTTTGTTTTGTTGATTTATTTTTTATACTTTAATTAAAAGTTGATTTTACCTTTACTACTCATTGTTTTGGTTTCCCAAATGCAATACAATGATAAGGTATCGCCGGACAAATCCAGATTTGACAGAGGACACTTTCGAAATAGCGTACCATTCAAACAATTTTTCGAGATACTGTTGTTCGCGATAGCGTCAGTCGATATACCGGTTTTCGACATAATGAGCTTTCGAGATAGCGTACCACTCATATTTTTTTTCGATATAGCGACCATCGATATAACGTCATTCGATTATCCGTATCACTCCCGATGATAACATAAGTAAATATTATGTTCAAACGCCAGATTCAAGCCATTTTTCTTTGGTTCGATCTAGCTTAGCTAGTTTAACTTGAAATTTTTGAGCAAGGCCTTATAGCCACATCTAATACTAGCTTCTGCCAGTGGTTTCACCCGCGTCCCGTGGGAATTACTCGGCGCACCCGGATAAAAACTATAGCCTATAGCCTTTTTTTTTTTTTTTTTTTTTTATATCGATGGGAAATCATCAGTATGACCCCTCCCGCTGTGGGTGACAGCGGAAGGGAGTGTCAGACTTTTACTGACTAAAACCCACCGTGTTCCTTCGGGAGCCCTTTGTGCGCCAGGGCCACGGTAACTCTTTCGAACAACCCGCAGCCCCGACGGGCTCTGGCCCTAGTGGATAGCCTATAGCCTTCCTCGATAAATCTAACACTGAAAGAATTTTTCAAATCGGACCAGTAGTTCCTGAGATTAGCGCGTTCAAAACAACAAACAAACTCTTCAGCTTTATAATATTACTAGCCGTTTTCCCGCGGTTTCACTCGCATCCCGTGGGAATTACTGCCCGTACCCGGATAAAATATAGCCTATGTCACTCGTGGATAATGTAGCTTTCGAATGGTGAAAGAATTTTTAAAATCGGTCCAGTAGTTTTTGAGCCTATTCATTACAACCAAACAAACAAACAAACAAACAAAGTTTTCCTCTTTATAATATTAGTATAGATTATAGATGAGAACCTAATCTTCCACAAGATATGATGACGTAGCGATTACACTCCGGCGTAGAACCTTGTCCCCGGCTGCTACAAGTACGTACAAGTGGTCAGTGACTCGGGACAGGTTGTGTGACGTCACATAATACCGCTATGTTACAGCTAGGTTACTTTGTATGTTTGTGTGTATTGAGAGGTTCTATGAGTTGGTGATGTAATTTAAGATATTGAAATTTTATATAGGTATTCAAATTTTGGTTTTGTCTAAACGAAAGTGTAAAATTTTACCATTCGAATCTTCGACCTTATTAACCTTACATTGTTATGATAAGGTTGAAAATCTATTGGAGAAATTTGACAGATTTAGCTAGGTTGATGTGCTGTCGTCTGTACCTATTTACCTATTTAATTAAATTGATTAGTTTTACGTTATATTTGAAAAAAACCCTATTCCTTTTTTTGTGGGTAACCATTAAATGGCCCCAGCCCCTGGGGGGGCGGAGGGGGAGATGTCAGACTCTTACTAACTAAAAGGGAACCTAAACTTCAAATCTTAAATCGCCTATCCGCCATGAGTACCCTCTGTATGAATAAAGGCCTGTGTACAGTGAAAAGGCTAATGATAAGTATTTTTTTTCTACAAAAAGGATAGTGAATGCTCCAAGAATTTTAGCCAAACATTACTAACTACATCCAATATTTTACAAAAAGATCTTTAAAATCGATAAGCGTTGTCTTAACAAAGAAACAATGTAGCTATCTAAGCAAAAAAATGAACATCGTGCAAAAATGTGGAGACAGCGAATACCGTTCTATGCGTCATCAGTTGGCTATGAACGCGACGCATAATTTGCAAATACTTCCATAAGATATTCATGTATATTACAACTGTTTATTGTGTGTGCTAAAATAAGGTAAGACGGTTCCGTATATCGAGGTTTAGGTTAAAAAATCTATATCTATACTAATATTATAAAGCTGAAGAGTTTGTTTGCTTGGACGTGCTAATCTCTAGAAGTACTGGTCCTATTTTAAATAATCTTGCAGTATTAGATAGCCAATTTAACGAGAAAGACTATGAGCTGTTAGTGCATAGAGTAGTCCACACGAGACGCGGGTGAAACCGCTGGCAGGAGTAGTAAAATAAAATAGAAGTTTTTAATTAAGTACAGACACATCAAGTTACCACAATCTGTCAGATTACTGCAATAGATTTTCAACCTTATCGCAATGGGGGTAGGTTAATGTTTGATTGGTAAAATTTTACAGATTCGACTTGACTATACAATCCCACGAAATTTAGCTTGTGGAAGCTATTTATGACTAAAATACGTAAAGAAGCTACTTAGTATAAAATTCAACTTAATATTTGATATACTGAACCCCAAAAATATTTTTATGAGAAAACGAATGTATAACACATTTAAAGTAGAAGACCAGTGACGCATACTTCCTAGATTCCATTCAAGACATATTTTTGAGAATTTCACGTAAACAGGTGAAAGTATAGCATTGTTTCTTGGAAAATATGGCGGAACTGATTAGAATGAAAGACATTAGTAGAAAGACTAAGTATGATTCACTATAAGCTGATAATATTAGAAAGATAATATTATAGTCCCATTGTAGATAATGAGATCGTTATCTGTAGATAGCTTTATCGTTTACAATACGTGGCTGCGGGATTGTTCGAAAGAGTTACCGCGGCCCTGGCACACAAAGGGCTCCCGAAGGAACACGGTGGGTTTTTGTCAGTAAGAGTCTGACACTCCCTCACGCTGTCACCCACAGCTGGAGGGGTCTTCAACCGCTTCCTGAGGGAACTATTTCCCGTACCCGGATAAAGTAGCCTATAGCACATACAACTAGCAAAAATACAAAAAGAAATTCGGCAGCAAAAAATAACTTTGTTTTTCATACAAATATATGAATAACAAAGTTATAATTTGCGGTTTCACACGTTTATTGTATGGGAACCCCCCTTAATATATTTTTTTTAATTTTTAATATTTACTGTTATAGCGGCAACGGAAATACATCATTTGTGAAAATTTCAGCTTTAGGTATAGCTATCACGGTTTATGGGATACTGCCTGGAGACAGACAGACAGACAACGGAGTCTTAGTAATAGGGGTCCCGTTTTACCCTTTGGGTATGGAACCCTAAAAATTATGGCGCCTTTGATTAACCAAACGGTACTAACGGTATTTCTGAACTGGTAATAATTGTGGTTAAGTATAATGGAAGTAGGCCTAAAATTATAGTAAGTGCTTATAAATTGTGGTTAACAAACTGTATTGTAGGAATTTTATAATAAAACTAGCTTCCACAGTTATCACCGCTACTCCGCGAACCTGGATAATATGTAGCTTAAAGCATAAACCTCCTCGATAAATAGGCTACTTATCTAGCACCGGAATGTTTTTCAAATGGGTCCAGTATTTCTTGAAATTATATTGTTAAGTAAACAAAGTTTATAATATTATAATCTATACTAATATTATAAAGAGGTAAAATTGTTTGCTTTATAAATTTGTTTGTAGGGGGTAATCTCTGGAAATAATGAACCGATTTTAAAAAATATTTCACCATTCGAAAGCTATATTATCCAAAAGTGATCCATAGGCATATTTTATCCGGTTACGGATAGTAATTTCCACGGGACACGAGTGAAACCGCGGGAAAAAGGCTAGTATTATAGATTTTTACTATCGTGAAGTAAAGCTTTAGGCAATTGAAGTTTTCACAGTGTTTTTCAAATTACCTATAATAATAATCTATACTAATATTATAAAGCTGAATCTATACTAATATTATAAAGCTGAAGAGTTTGTTTGTTTGTTTGTATGTTTGTTTGTTTGTTTGAACGCGCTAATCTCAGGATCTACTGGGCCGATTTGAAAAATTCTTTCAGTGTTAGATAGGTAATTTATCGAGGAAGGTTATAGGCTGCTTTTTATCCGGATGCGCAGAGTAGTTCTCACGGGACGCGGGTGAAACCGCTGGTATATCTATAAGATAGATAGTAATCTGATTCAAGTCGCTACCATAACTAAAACCAGTATAATTATAAAGTGCTTATAATATCTATTGTGTTTACAACAATAGCAAGACAATCATCATGATATACTAGCTTTCGCTTCGGATTCGCTTGCCTGCCGCGTCTAAACGTTTTGTGAAAACCTAGCGGTCACATTTTCTGATTTCGAAAAGTTAAAATTGTGGTTGAAAGATAACAAAGCGATTAGTTTAATCACTTGTATTTCTACAATAGCTGTTCCCTACGTTTAAACCCGCGTCCCGTGGTTACTACTGCCCATAACCGGATAAAATATAACAGTGAATTTTTCAAATTGGTTTAGTATTTTCGGAGCCTTTAGGGTACAAACATACAAATGTTTCTTCTTTATTATATTAGTATAAGTAGATAGTATAGACTAGCATAGACTTCGTAGAGTAAAAGTATATTCAGATAAAGCGTTTTTTGGATATAAACAAGCAAAACGGTAGATAATATTACAATTCTTAAACATATTTAAACAGTTGTATCTACACAGCTGTTTATTTAATATGTTTACTTACCTTCATAAATATAATTTAAATTAGCAACCTTGAAAAGTTTTACTAATAATTCTATGATTAATTTTAGTATCATGTAAAATATTCAACTAAAGAAAATATAGAACTTACAATTTCTAGAAGCGACAATCGATACAGATTTCACTCTTATACATGTATGCAGACACGCCAGAGAAACACAGATCTGTTGAAGCGAGAACATTTTCACTATCTTTTATTCATAATTATAATGAAACATGCAGGACAGTTTTTTGGATGCCACTGTCTTATCTAGCAGTTTCTAACTCTGTGGTGAAATCATCATTAGTATTAAATTGTGTGCAAAAGGAAATGTAAGTATGATGATGATGATGATGGCGTCCTAGCCGATTCCGGCCACGGCGGCTGTTCTCATATAAGGAGATCAGCCAGCTGCGCAGGACATATTATAGTGCACAAGCATTTGCGCTAACACAGGTGCACTCCCTATTCCCTCACTCTCATAACCCTAAATAAATGTAAGTATATGTATGTATGGAAGTCGTTTCTCACGATTTTCTCGTGTCTTGAGAAAACTAGGCAATTTGTGTCCTAAAAAAAAATCTATGTCATTTCCCAGATGATTCCCTATCTCCAACATTAATCTTAACCGGTTCAGCAGTTTCATCGTGAGTCGCAGTTTAGCGTAACAGACAGACAGGTCTATGGCCTTTGCCACACTAGACGGAAATTCAGTCGCCGAACTTCAGCGGCGGTCAATCCGCTCTATACGGTACCAGCCACACTGAATATTCAGTTGCAGATCATCAGTCGGCTGCCTGCCTAATAAATCGTTCAGTGTCAAACATTCTGTGCGTGCGTCGTCACTGCGAGTTATCCGCTGAATGTGGCGCGATGCATACAAATACAACGTTACCGATCTTACGCTGACGGAAGATCGGTGCGCGGACGACCGAGCAGACGCGAGCGAGTGACGGTCCGCTCCGAGCGCGGGATCGTCCGCGACGGAACGACCGATCTTCCGCGTAGTGTGCCCGTTATTTGTATTTCATATGCAATAACATGTATTGGCGTTCCGCCGCACAGTGGTCCGGATTTTCAAAAAGGTGGACATAGGATCCAAAATGCATATTTAACTCAACTAAAAATTGTTTCGTATAGGAAATTTAACACTGATTAATACTTATTACTACAACTTTTCAAAAAAACTGCTCCTTCACGTAAAAAAAAAATATCGAAANGACCGAGCAGACGCGAGCGAGTGACGGTCCGCTCCGAGCGCGGGATCGTCCGCGACGGAACGACCGATCTTCCGCGTAGTGTGCCCGTTATTTGTATTTCATATGCAATAACATGTATTGGCGTTCCGCCGCACAGTGGTCCGGATTTTCAAAAAGGTGGACATAGGATCCAAAATGCATATTTAAC